>JAUTBT010060477.1:0-14807 GCA_032361225.1 Lepetodrilus schrolli | reverse complement strand
GCCCCCGGGGCGGGATTTGAACCTGGAACCTTTGGCTCCGAAGTCCAACTGTTCTACCACTGCGCTACCACCCGCCACTTGCAAACAAGACACAGTTCCTAGAATATTGATCACTACAGAAAGTAAAGTGTTACTTGTATAAGGAATAATGTTCACTATCGGGGTTATTGCATATTCTGAAAGATTCTTTCCCCGACATATATGTATTTCCTACCCAAAGAGACCTACCCCACAAAAGTGTGGCCTCACCGGAAATTGTGACATCACAGGTTTCTGTATACACAGATCCCCCTCACAGAACCAAGATATGCATTCACATTGGTAGTTTTTTTCTGTGTAAGAACAATTGAGCTCACGATATATTACAATGTCTCTCTGGTTACCCTATGATAAGTGGATGCTGATCCGTGACAGAGAATAATATTGACAGCAGTGATTTTCTTTCTCTGTGTTTGATGTTAGCTGTTGTCGGTGATCTCTTGACCGACATGTGCATGACGAAAGAAACGACATCTTATCACTCCAAGTTTGGGTTTCATCTGTGATAGGGCAGTATAGAGGGCCTAAACGGTGCCATGAAACAGACCTGACACAAGCCTATGCTGGACTGCCTTGGACTCGAGATTGTCCTCTCCGAGGTCCGAGGGAATAGTCTATATTTAGAACAGAGCACTGTTGGGAAAGACGTCCTTTGCATTGGCGATACAGTGTCTTACAGTTTGGATACGGCATATTTTTATTTAGAAAAAATAGTTTTAAAATATATAAAATACTTGCAAGTATGATCTTGTCTCTTTAACTTCAAAACTTAAAGGCATACAATCACAGATATTTTAAGTTATGCTCGTTTTGGACTAGTTATTGGCCACAACTGCAAAGTACATTTACTTGACATACCGGGTATACATAATACATAAATCATGTTTGTACCTCCAAAAACCTTTCCATCGCTGTATCTATGGTAGATAAAATTCCACTGCAACCCCCGAATAAGAACTTTGCTTGAATCGTAGTAATCCTTTTTTGCTTATTAAATTAATGCAACAAGGGAACATACTGGGAAAACCCGTAAATTTGCCTTGTTTCGTTTTCATTAATGACTTAAAATGTCAATGTTTGTATTTATTGTTGCGAGACAATAAATACATAAAATATGAAAATATTGAAAACCAGTGGGACATATGAAAAATGTAGGTTGTTGCCAAATATACGTGTATAGACAAATCAAATGTACATAGTTTCATGTAAAGATATGTTTTACCTTGAAATATGTCAACAAACCGTGAGTGTATGCCTTTAAAACAAGATAATTTATCTAAATTTTCAAGTGACAGTCACTCTAACATGAGGATGAGGAACATTTACATAATATCCCGACATGATCGATCATTCTACGAATTGGTACAAGTCATTTGCTGTGAAATCTTTACAAACATTATCATCATATCGTACACCAAGTAAAAACAAACCTTGCGCTGCCAGAGACATTGAATCATGCTATTGTCAAAACTTGGTGAACACTTCAACTACAAGCATGTCACCTTCGAACCCTCTTGGTAGACTGTACTTCTGATGGGGTGGCAGGACTAGCGTTTGCCGAGTTTGTCTGCCGTGTCCGTTTCCTCTTTGGTGTGGATTCTGGTGTGTTAGCAGCTGATGCTCCACTAGACTGAGATGCAGATTTCCCTCCCTTGCCTCCATGGGGAGTTGACGACCCTTTACTCTCTCCCTTAGTGTCTTTACTGTGAGGTGTAGACAATCCCTTACTTTCACTTTTAGAGTCCTTGCTCAAGCGACTTTCACTCTTTGTTTCTTTTCCATGTGGAGTTGTGGTTCCTTTTTCGCCTCTACTGTCTTTTCCATGCGGAGTTGTGGTCCCTTTCTCGCTTCTAATGTCTTTGGCATGAGGGGTTGTGGATCCCTTACTGTCACTTTTAGATAACAATTTGGAATCTGATCTTCTATCACTTGATAAAATACCTCTAGACTCTGCTTTTGACGCTTTAGCTGGAGAAAATTAAACAACAATTTCACTAAAAATGATTACATCTGGTTATTAAACATGACCATAACAAAAATTACATCTTCGTAGATGTTTAATCTCTAGTTAAAATTTCTATATATCTGATAAATAGTAACACAAGTAGAAATAATTTATAGTAATTTCTGTGTAATTGAATCCAATCTGGGATCATGGAATCACAGTTAGTGGAGGACATACAGCATTCAATCGCAAAGTACATCAGGTCTGTATATGAAAATATACATTTCGACCATTACCATGCAACTTGAAAATATTATGCAAAATTGTGGTACATGTATTTGGGGATGATCACGAATATTCTTAAGAAAACCTACAATCATCACAAGGTGCAGACAATGAATCCATCCTTGGATATTTTTTCTCCATCAAGTCCTTATAGTCACCATCAGGCAGGACAAAATCTATCAGTTTGTTGGGGAACGGCGTTATTTCTGATTCATTCTGAAAGCAAACACACAAGATATCGTACAATTCATAGACATAAATTGATAAATATTCTTACAGAATGACCTTACTTTGTTTTCCTTATAAATCGACATTCACAAACAATGATAGTACTGCTGGATGGTATAATAGTATACTGTAAAAGACTTATATTTCGCAGACGCAAATTTCGTGCAAATGCTATAATTGACATATTCGCGCGAATTAAATTACACGCATTTGCCACCAAAAAAAATGGGGGGAAAATATTCACTCACATAATGAACAAAAGTACTACTATAACGTGCTCACCAGCGAAAGCGAACTAGTTGCAGAAACCAATTAAAATAGGATAAAGACAAGTAATTAGTGATGACTAGGGCCAAACGTGTCCTCAGACATCGTGAGTAGACTTTAGTTTATCAAGGTGAAGAAGATTAGTTGAGAAGAAATGAGTCAGAATCATCGACAGGAAATACATTATCGAGCTAATTAAATGATAGTTTGATAGATAAACACAAGTAACAATGAAATAGTAGACATACATTATTAATTTACCGGGACCATTATACTAGTCATTGCATCACGTTATTGCAAAACGAGGTAGGAGTTGATTGCCGCTTATACGTCTTAATCTTTGCGCGTATAGCACGTAATAGAAGTCTGCACGAAATATAAGTCTTTTACAGTATCAGAGGATGGATGTCATTTCACCCCTGTACATTACGCCCCAACTATTTCTTTTTACTGCATCGTTTTCACCCCCACCATAAATTTTTGCATCTATTTGTCCTATTTATCTCTTGTATGTAAACATTTAATAAAATGCATACACCAACATGATTAAACAATGTTATATTCATATTTCACAAAGACAATAACTAACAAACCGCGTCATAAGCAACAAATTGTCCAGATTTTAAAACAGAAAGTACATTTGCACAAACAAATTGCACCATTTCCATCGATAAGCACATGGCTGATAGATCAATCTTGTTGCTATCAAAATACAATCCTTTAATAATTTGTAGACCAATATATTGGTCAATTAAGTGCTGATTAAATACTCAAGGAAAAATGTTCCTGTGCATACAAAAAACATGAAATGCTTAATTATACTTAATGCATACACCTATATGATTAAACGATACTGTTCATATCGGTGACAAATTGCATCAAAAGCAATAAATTATACAGATTTTAAAACAGAAAGTATATCTGCACAAACAAACTGCACATTAATTTTCCAAACACATGAATGAAGGATCTATTTTTTTTGCTATGGAAATATAATCTAAAGGAGATTTTTGTTATCTCCTCTTTTCGTTAGTAAACTTAGCCAGTCATCTCAATGTGCATTATTCTCTCGTTCAGAGAGTCTACTGACGGGGGAAATCCCAGATTTCTAAACTTAGCTTCAGATATTCCTAGATCCCACAATGTATTGCCAACCGCACATGCGCACCCGGTCCCAATATACTTCCTCCTTTCTTCGTCAGTCTTGACAATAAGACGTGTTTTAAGAGTCTAATATCAGTTGAGTATCATACTCTTGCTCTGTCCAGTACAGTACCTTCAACTATCAATAAAATCATATTAACCATATAAAATGGGTATTTTTACCTTTATTTGTGATAAACTTATACTCAACCATTACCTAGCGGCTATACCTCGCTTAAACATGTGGGCAGCCTATTATCCTTAGCCTTTCTCCTTCTCCCAACATCCCTAAGCTAGGTTTATCGCATATTCAGCTATTTAATTTGCTATTACGCATACCTAAAATTCTTTATTCTCAATTATTATTATGCTTCACTACACTTACCTATTATCTTACCTTCCCACCCAAGTATAGGTAGGTCTATTGGTAGTATTAATCGGGTTTATTTATGTGTATTCTACCTTACTTTACGCACACACATAACTCTTATGCCCATGCTTACTTTAGTATGTTTGTTTTCCTTCAACATTACTATAAGTATCATACCTATACCCAATTACCGTATTGGGTTGTTTCTCTTACTTAGGTGGTGTTTTCATTTGCATTCACCTACCTTCTCCATAATCGGGCATCGTTTGCTACTATGCAATATGGTATGCCAGGCATCAATTTATTCATTCCCCTTCAGGATGTTTAACATTAGGCGCTTTAGGATGCGCCTGCTTTTTATCCATGTTTACAGGAATGTCAACCAGGAAGTGTGGAAGATGCAGGAGAGTGCTGGTCTCTGGGGACCCCCACTCCTCCTGCTATAACTGTCTGGTGCCTTGCACCATGAAGACCAGGTGCGACGAGTGCTGCCATCTCAGCCGTAATGACTTCTTAGTCTTTGAGGCCACCATACAGAGAGACAGGTCCACCAAGAGTCTGAAGGCAGCCTGGGCTAGGAAGGCCCGACTGCAGAAAGACAAGCTACGGTCCCTGGTATGCGTCAGGCAATGTTAGCCTTAACGCAAACGGTCAACGCAAGCTGAATGCGGGCTCCATAGGCGGTTACCTATCGGTTATCGCCACGGTATGGAATGTCACAACCAACACCAGACTAGCTGCGATACCGGAACTGTCTGCCATCGTCAAAAGATTCTGTCAGGAGGACCAGAAGAGAGGCTTCCGCCACACAGAGTCTCACGAATGGTCCCTACGAGCCCATAGAAGACGCTAACATTGAAGCACTCACTCGGAAAACCATCTTTCTCCTGTCCTTTGCCACGGCGGCAAAAGTGTCGGAGATCCACACCTTTGACTTCACACAGGTCCTCTTCGACCGAGGAGACACTGGCGTAGTCCATCTTGGCATAGTAACAGACTTCGTGGCGAAGAATCAGAAGCCTGACCAACCACTACCGGAATTCACCATCAGATCCCTCAACAGCATCCTGGGTCCATAAGACACGGAAGATAGATCCCTTTGCCCGGTAGAGTGCTGAATAGGTACATCGCTGTCACCAGGTACTCTACGAGAGAGACCAACCGCCTCTTCATTTCCTGCCGTCCAGAGAGAACTGTGGACATCACGAAGAACACAGTGGCCCTCTGGATCAAGACCGCCATCCTGAAGGCATCTTCTCACCGCGAACTTCGGGCGTTGGCGGCTACCACAACATCCCAGTACCAGAGATCATGAAGGGCTGTTTATGGACGACGGACAGCACGTTCTCCAGCTACTACCTGAGACGGATGTCGGTCGAAGATACACAGGGCGTCCACAGACTGGGTCCACTGATTCCGGCGCAGTCTGACATCAACGCCCCACGACCCCGGCGCAGGTAGCGCGGGGTGCGCAGACCAATCCAGCCCACCTACTTGAGGAGACAGTCGGAGCAGTCCCCAGGCTGGATTGGACAAACAGGTATAGCATCTGCAGTCTTGTTTTTCACTAACATTACGAATGAGCTATATCCTGTCTTCGATCACCACTACTGGTGACTTAGCGTTAGCATTCCTAGTATCGTTGATCCTATGCCCACAGCACATGGTCTACAGGCATGTCCCAACAACAACAAGGGCTTCCTGCCTCCTACTGTCCAAGTCTGCACATTGAGATGACTGTTATACTATCCAGTCTCAGAGGGTTAAAATACATCAATAATATATAACTTATATTGATTGGTACTATATGTATATCAAAGGAGCCCCTGCAATTCTTTACCCTCTGACACAGACTAAGATCACTGGCTAATTTTACGAAAAGAAATAAAGGAGATTTTTATTATCTCATATTTTCGTTAGTATACTTAGCCAGTCATCCACGGAGGCCCTCCCTACCTACCCCGCTCGCTGAATGACTGGATGGACTGGGAGGAAAAGAGGAAGTCCGTTGGGACGGGCTGCGCATGCGCGGTGGGCAGGGATCATAGGATAGGCAATACATTGTGGGATATAGGAATCCCTGAAGCTAAGTTTTAAAATCTAAGATTTCCCCCGTCAGTAGACTCTATGAACGGAGAGAATAATGCACATTGAGATGACTGGCTAAGTATACTAACGAAAAGAGGAGATAACCAAAAAATGTCCTGTATATATATATATAAACAAAAAGATTTTTTATGTATTTTAGTAATTCAACAAAAGGGAACAATGAATATTGTTTGTATATATATACATATACTCTTGTTGTGTTATGCGTTCTATACACTCTGTTGCATTGATGTGTATACATAATTTTGTGGTCATGTAAATATGAAAGTGAAGTATATTATGAGCGTGGACAATACAGATGCATGTATTACAAAGGTATTAGTAAGGATTAGAGAAGGCTATGTGTACCCAAATCTATCCCACTATTGAGACAAATTAAGCTTGGTCTGTTGCACATTCATCAAAAACTGGATCAAAAACATTTTACTTTGATACTTTTGTATTGCAGTTAATGTTTGGCACATTTCTATGATCAAAAACGATTCATTGCTTAAAATATAGCATTGTCTCCGTCCAACATGAATACGTTTCGTTCAGTCTCAGATTTTATTTCACATTTTCATTAGGTAATCCCATTACATTCCATTAATGATCGCATTGAGGTATTGGTACACTGGGGCGGGTGGTAGCGCAGTGCTAGAACAGTTGGACTTCGGAGCCAAGGTTCCATGTTCAAATCCCGTCCCGGGAGCCCTGCGTCAATGTTCGCGAAAGTTACCTTTCTGACGCGATATTGATAGGATGCGATGTCTGTAAATTGGAAATGCAGTTATCATCCTTGGTCTTATCAGTACCAGCTGATGCTCGCAACATTCAGCGCTACGGATGTTGTGGGTTTCCTCCTGCCCTAAACTGACAAGTCGTGATGTAAGTGAAAGAATCTTGAAAGCGACTTAAAATCCTAATCCAAAAATAATAAATCTTTAATTAGCAAATTGGTACACTGCAGCAGCTATAAGCATAGTGGGTCGAACAACTTTACATAAATATGTGTTTCAACCATTAATAGTGACCTAACAACATCACGTGACCACATTTATACGCACATATGTATATATGGTCACGTGATGATGCTTGATCAATCCAAATGGCATTTCAACTTCAAAATGTCCATACTGATGTAATTTTCAGGTCAGCTACTTCAGTAAATGTAAGACATATTTTAGTTTGTATACAACAATGTTGCCTTACTATTTATATCGCATACTAGTAATCTGCGCATATACTTGAATAAAAATACAATTCTGTTAATACAAATGTAGAGCGATTATCAAAGTGACCAAAGTGACCGGTTAAATATTCAAAGGTGACCTCTGGCAAGTTCCCGAGACAGCACGTAGCCTGGTTCCAGAATAAAATTCAAAACACACAATTGACAATTTAAGAAACACTTGAGATGTTTTCTTTACTGAAGTCTTGCTCTATAATTGATTTGTCTATGTTAGATCGGTTTCGTCTTTTACAATGTTTTACCATATTATCCCAGATCAATGTACTTGATTAACTGGCATGCATGTGATAGGTGCAGTGGATAGTTCACGTGTTGAACAGAATAATGCATTATTTTTATCTGATTCTTTTCATATGGACATTCGTTGATGTCAGTCACAGACTACGCAAATAAAGATAGCATTCATTGTAATACTTTTTTCTTTTTTTTCATTTTGCCAGATATGTCTGTATACAGTATCAACCAATATAATATTACCTTCCAAAACTACAAACAAGGTAAACTGTACCATTATCACTTGGTACCATTGTTGTGACAATGATTATGGATATTGGTACGATGAAATGCTTGTCTACTGCTGTGCAGTACTCTCATAACAGTTTACTATTATAATGACGAGATGTCAATGAGATTAATTAGCTTGGATTTCTGGGACGGGGTCAAGTTCTGAAATTGAAAACAGAAGTGGCTGCTTTGAAGGAACTCATCATAAAGAGCAAAGAGACGACGGCAGCTGTACAATCACAACCTCAACAACAAAATTCAGGCTATCGCGGATTGCATCCAAGCTGTCCAAGTTGCAAGAAAACTGGCAGCAGGTGTAATAATTGTTTCCGTTGTGGGAGTAGTGAACATTTCAGTGCTGGATGCAGATGGAGACCGTCGGGAAACGGCCAGATGGGACAGTATCGGGACCAGTAGTAAACCCCAAAGAATCAGTCGAGTCCCAATGTCAATCTAAAATATTAAATCAAAATTTACAAATTTGTTTAAAATGTAAGACTCCAGCAGGAACACACGTTTTAAATTTCAGAACTACGAGGTAATGTTAACTTGACCCCGTCCCAGAAATTCAAGCTGATTAATCTCATTGGGAGAAGATGTACAGTGAACTGTTATCTCAATGAGGTTGAAACAGATGCGTTATAGGATACTGGGGTACAGGTTAGCATCATCCAGGCTTCATGGGTAGATAACAATGGAGTGCAGCTATAGATCCATCCAGTAGAGGAACTATTAGGGAAAGACACTCATCTTAAAGTAAATTCTGCAAGCACTGTTCCTGTTCTATACCTAGGCTGGGTAGAATTGAAATTTCAAATTTCATCAAGACCAGACCAACATTTACAAGTACCAATCCTAGTAACTGTCCTGGAGGAATTTGGAGACCCTATCGTTGGTTTAAATATCATCGAGCATTTCATGACAACCGTCAATGACAGCTCCCAAGAAAAAGCCAGATTGATGACCACACTGATCAAGGATCTGCGGTGGAAAGAAGCAAGCGATCTGAGTAATGAGTCTTCATATATCTGCTCAGTTTCTGTTGGAAGAACAAGTATTCAAGTTCAACCAGGAATTCAAAACATCAAGTGTGTGTCCAGAACTGGAGTCGTAATGGATAATGCCACTACCATATTCGAACCGGACATTGCTCAGCCATGGCCAGAGGAAATAGATGTTTTTGGTTCCCTTGTAACCGTTAAAAAAAGTCAAGAAGACATCGATTACAGTTAGAGTCTGTAACAGCACTAATCGAACCATATCTCTGTTTGGAAAAACTTCCCTAGGAAATCTTCAAGCAGTAAAGTCTGTAACACCGATTTCTTCTGAGAAGATACGGGAAAATATATACGAGGAAGAAAAATCCAACAGGGTAATAGACAAAGGAAAGGACACATCAAAACTATGGGAACACTCCTGTTGACTTAGATGGGACAGGTCTGTCAGACGAAGAGAAAGCAAAGTGAAGAAAATGTTGAGAGGGGAAAGTGGAACATTCTCCAAGGATGGGGAGATAGGATGTAACTACAAATGGAAATCAGACTCACTGGTGAGACACCAGAACAAGTCCTACATCTCTATACCACGACCACTTTACAATTAAGTGAAAGAGTACATCTCAGATCTCATAGCTAGGGATTGGATAACGAAATCACACTCAAACTACTCATTACCAGTGATCTGTGTTAGAAAGCGGGACGGTTGTTTACGCCTATGTATTGATTACCGACAACACAATCAGAAATCCTATCAAGATCGGCACCCGATACCCAGAATTCAAGATGCACTTGACAGCTTGGTAGGAAAAACATGGTTTTCATTGCTCGACCAAGGGAAAGCATATCACCAAGGGTTTGTCAAAGACGAATGCCGTCCATATACAGCCTTTGTCACTCCCTGGGGATTATATGAGTGGAACAGAATACCATTCGGACTGTCAGGTGCTCCTTCATGTTTTCAGCGTTCCATGGATGACATATTAGAGGGGCTGAGAGACGAAATATGTCTACCATACTTGGATGATTTATTAGTCTATAGCAGAACATTTGAAGACCACATTGAACATGTCCGGAAAGTACTACAGAGACTGGAGGAAAATGGTGTAAAAGTAAAACCATCCAAGTGTGAACTGTTCAAAAAGGAAGTCAGATATCTATGTCACCGAGAAGCTGTCATTGCCCTGAAAGAGAAATCTCCCAGTACAGTAGGCGAATTGAGAAAACTACTTAGATTCCTTGGATACTACCGCCGTTATATTTCGGACTTTTCAAGGAAGGAAAAATGTCTTTATGATCTCCTAAAGTCTGATACCATATCAGAGAAGAAAGCCACGAAGCCAGGATGAGGTCATAAGATATCCATCATTTGTCGTCTACAGTGATAAGAATCCACTGCCGAGCTGGACGCTGCACGACATCGCTGGGTAGCAGAGTTGGCAGACTTCAATTTCACAATCAAGTACCGCCCAGGGAAATCAAATGGTGATGCAGATGGTCTATCCAGAATGCCATTGGACATTGAAAAGTATATGTCATCATGTACGGAGCAAATGTTGCCAGATAGCTGTAGTACAACCTTGCCAAGCGCAACACTCTGAGCAAATACCATGGATTATGGCTGCAAGTGCTGAAAGCCATGTACTGCAGGAACAATGTACAGAACCCAAGACAGCAATAACACCAGTACCACTCGCAGAACTACTCTGAGCTCAAATGCAAGATCAATCCATTTCATTCATCATCCTACTAAACCTACTAAGCGGGATGAGATGAAGCAGGTAGATCTCAGGCTCCTGTTGAAGGAGTGGGATACTCTCTACATCAATGACAAGGGATCGATGATTAGAACAATGAACCGGATGAAAGTGGACATCAACCAACTGGTCTTACCAAAGGTTTACCACAAGGAGATACTGACACAATTACATGACGAAATAGGACATCTAGGTGCCGATAGGGTAACAGCATTGGCAAGGGAGAGATTCTATTGGCCCGGCACGAGACATCAAATTCCACGTCACCCAGGCATGTCTGTATGAAAGACAAAACACCACCAATACCACAGAGGGCAGAAATGAAGCCAATCACTACCACTGAGCCATTTGAGTTATTGTCCATTGACTTTCTTCACCTGGAAAAGGATACAAAAGGAAATGAATACATTCTTGTGGTTGTTGACCATTTTACCAGGTTTGCTCAAGCTTATGCCACAAGGAACAAATCAGCGAAGACAGCAGCAGACGAAATCTTCAATAACTATATCATGAGATTTGGATTTCCCAAGAGACTGCACCACGGCCAAGGCGGAGAGCTTGAAAATCGTCTATTTCAAGAACTTCAGAAACTATCAGGGATCCAAGGTTCAAGAACCACACCCTGTCATCCTCAAGGAAATGGCCAGGTGGAGCGATTCAATAGAACAACAAGATGACCCATGCTTATAATAGCACAGTTCATGACACAACAGGATTCACACCACATTTCCTCCTATTTGGACCACATCCCAAACTTCAGGTAGATATCCTGTTCGAAAATTCAAACAATGGAGTGGCTTCAAGGCAGGATGTAAGTGAATGGAAAGAATCCCTTCAGGAAGCGTACAAGATAGCATCACGAAGAGCTGAGAAGGGATCCCTTCAAAATAAGAACCGGTATGACCGGAAGATGAGGGGCATGCAGTTGGAGGTGGGTGACCGAGTTTTAGTCAGAAACCTGTCAGAAAGAGAAGGCCCATGAAAACTACGATCGTATTGGGCAGAAACGGTTCACGTTGAAACAGTCCTGTTTACAGGATCAGAGATGATAGTGGCGAGGGACGCGAGCGTGTTCTATACAGGAATCTGCTGTTGCCATGCAACAATCGTCCTCTGCCCAAACTTCGTATAGTAGTGTAGCAGGGGGGCAATTGGTTCAAATCCGGCGATGGTAGACACGATGATGAATTTGTTGATTGTTTTATTTACAGCACAATTCCAACTTCTGATATTTGTTCTAAATCACATCTTGAAGTATACAGTAGTAATCTCTATTCTACTACTGATTCTGAATATATCTCTCTGCGTTCTCTACCTTTCATTATCATGTTTCATTCCCATCTTTCATTTCCATCTTTCATTCTTTATTACATTCTAAAACATCACTTATATACCCATACAACGTTACTATGGATATTAACAAACATTCAAACATACTTGGGAAGTAAAACTACTGCAGACTAAAAGTCTGTCATTGCAAGATTGAAACAATACATAGCGAATTACAGTTAGATACATCGTACTAATTATAGAGATAATCCCATTGACATATTTATACAGTGAATTGGATTATCAGTAGCTTCACTGAGCTGTGGCCAAGCTAAAGTTGCTAATGATGGCTGTCCCGCCAATATTTTATATAACAATACACTTGATTCAGACAGTCTAAATACACCACACAAAAAAAACCGAACAAAACAGATGCTTATTCAGACATACAGCTAGTTCTGTTTAATAAATGTTTTTTATTTCTTTTGAATAGAGTGTACTATTTCCTAATTCACAGAATTATTTGTATACTGCTGAACAATAATCTAATTTGTCTGGCCCGCTAGTTCCAAGTTTAAACACGTTTGAGAAACCCGACCCGTCCATCGTGATACTCGTGTCAGTTATATATAGCAGACTACTAGCTAGTATTGCCATCAACTAACCGGAACCTTTTTCACAGTTCTCGCAATGTATAGAGCTGTGTATCGTTTCACGAAGCTCTCATATCTACCAGGAAACCACAGCACTCCGGTGGCGATCTCTAATACACTGTGGTCGATGCACGTATGGTCTAATAGTGAATATATATGAGATCTTCGAGAGACGGTACCCTGTCTGTGAGTTCAGTTCATTCAATCACAAAGTCACGATCCTAATGCCGTCACTCACGAACTCAACCCGTGATCCGATTCAGAACAAAACATATCGTTCGAATTTAAATAATCCATTGTTGAAGGTATAGGAGTATAAGAATATTTTGGTACAGTATCATCATCACCAGGCACATTTTGCGGAATAAGTGTTGCACCTATTTTCAAATACGTTGTGTCGTACATTGTGTTATGTAGAGTAGCGTAAAATACAGTCCAGTCAAAGTAAAAACAGTTACTATTAGCTATCACATCAAACGGAATACGTTCGCATGAAGAAGACAGGAAATTAGCTCCAAGTGTACAGCGATCCAGAAATTTTACAGAGTTAGGACGTATCAAATTTGTCTGAATGTCAATTCCTTACGGTTTTATGGTATGTATATATATATATATATATATATATATATATATATATATATCCCTCTCTCTCTCTCTCTCTCTCTCTCTCTCTCCCCCCTCTCTCTCTCTCTCTCTCTCTGTGCGTGTTATGTGTAGACGTCTTTGTGTGGTGTATGTGTGTGTGTGCGCGCGCGTCTGTTGCGTGTATATTCTAACGGCATTGATCCGCTTTCAAGATTAATTCGTTCATATAATTATAACGGCTTTTCACGACATATATAGCTCTTATAATTAAAACCCTGTTCGCATGGACACTTTTGCATAGGTGTGCAAAATATACATGCATATATGTGTAAATATACACACGTATACATGTCATGCGAACGCGTTTACACACGTAAGCAAGTTTAATGTTCATAACACGTGGTAACTTCTCATGTTTACTTTCAGTTATTGTCTATTGTTCATTTATCATATCTTTATTCCAATATTTATGATACGGAATGCTAATGATAACACACAATAGTAGTTAATAATATTTATATGTGCACTGTCCAATACTGGCCATAGGCTTATGATCTTAATCAAATAATGAATAGACTGGGGGACCTAGAAACCGGTTTGAACGAGATATAGGACAATGAAACTAGCGACACCTTGTGACAGCACAATATAGATGGCAAAGCTTCAGAGGTGCATACGTACACGTACGGTAGGTGTATACGGAAGTATTCCGGGCATATTTTTTCCCAAGCAGATTATACTGTACATTAATATTAAGGTCAGATGCAATGAAATCTTCAGTAGAGCAATGTCCGAATACTGAACTCTCCAGAATGTGGATGTATAAAGACGGACATGTATTATTGACATAGCTGACAGGGTCGCGACTTGACAGAGTTAAACGTGGCCGCGGAACACGATCATCATTTTGTTTATTGAGCATCGTTCACTACAATATAACTACAATGTCTAGAGCTACCGACATTACATGGTTCTGTTTCAATTTTCTTTATTGATCTGTGTGCTACCAGCGGTGGAACATGGTACATAGAGAATACTAAACGAGCTTTCGTGTGATACCATTGTTATAAAATGAGTGAACTATTCACGAGTTTCATAAAAATGGTATCACACGGTAGCGAGTTTAGTATTTTATTTATTACACTACCAACCCTGACATGCAAATGACCAGCTGATAACTTTATTGCAGTTCGTTTTCTATTAGTTTAGACTATTGAGCACGCCCTTGAATACACGAGTACAGACGCTAGACCCTTGACACACGTTTCATTGCGTATTCACAAATACATATTCCCTTGGATCCAAGAGAAATACGATTTGAAAACCATCACGGAATGGCGAATTCAAACTTGTTACAGCCAATCTCTAAAATCAGGCAATGTGTAAAATGTTTGAAACTTTCAGTGACTTTCTTTCCACTCAGTCAA
>JAUTBT010060476.1:10000-33232 GCA_032361225.1 Lepetodrilus schrolli | reverse complement strand
CTGTGTACGTGTGTTTGTACGTGTATGTTGTCTGTGTACGTGTGTTTGTACGTGTATGTTGTCTGTGTACGTGTGTTGTTTGTACGTGCATGTTGTCTGTGTACCTGTGTTTGTACGTGCATGTTGTCTGTGTACGTGTGTTTGTACGTGTATGTTGTCTGTGTACGTGTGTTTGTTCGTGTATGTTGTCTGTGTACGTGTGTTTGTACGTGCATGTTGTCTGTGTACGTGTGTTTGTACGTGCATGGTGTCTGTGTACATGTATGTAAGTATGTTTGTGAATGCATGTGTAACGTGTGTATTTATTTGTGTCTGTACATATGTATGCGTCTGTATTTGCGTTTATTATATGCATAACTCTCATTCTTCGTTAACTGAGACAACTGCCCTTTTTCAGAAAAATTATTTTGTTAATTATTCTGCATACATTACTTGAAATTTCAAGTATAACTCTTTTGTATGTGAAATCTAAAATATAGACGTTCGGAATGATGCCTTTAAATAAAGGAGCTTAAATACCAACTTATCTTGCAACTACAGTCACACTTCGTTGTGTCGAACCTCGGAGTCCCATTCAATAACTTCGAGACATCGTGTCATTCGAGACAAGAGAGTTGTCCAAATCATATTGCGATTCATGCGTGGCCACGACAGTCAGTTTCTAAATAATCGTAATGTAAAGGAATTCGTCGGGACCGAGAATGTGCTTCGACATACTACGATGTTCGAGACTAGAGAGTTCAACACAACGAAGTTTGACTATACTTAGACGTAGGTACAACACATTAAATATGAAAGTAACATAAATTTTATTTGAGACCTGCTATCATTGAGATGTTTTTTTTACAGCTATGTTACAAATGTACTGATTAACAGAACAGAACAGAATTTAATTTTAAAATGAATACAATTTCGTTTGGGGTCACTTGAGTGGAGTAGGGTACTTGGCTGTTTGCTAGATGCCAATTATATCATCGTTGTTTTCATCATCAGGTACATGACCAGTGTATTATATATATGATGCCCGGTTATTATATATATGATGCCTGGTTATTATATATACGATGCCCGGTTATTATATATATATATATGTCTAATATGATTCTCGGTTATTATATATATATGATGCCCGGTTATTATATATATATGATGCCCGGTTATTATATATGATGCCCGGTTATTACATATATGATGCCCGGTTATACATGATACATAAATACAGTCATTATTGATACTAGGCACATGTTCAGCCATACATGATAACTTGTCCACCAATAGACCACTAGAGATTGTCCTAGACAACTCATTGTTATCTGAAACAGTTTTTGTTGACTGTGTAGTCTCATTAATTACTTCGTTTCGCTTCTCTGGACACGTTTTTTACTGTTATTATTTCTGCACTGAGATATCAACTCTGGATAAAGTGTCTGCTGCTTTGTAATATTTCTTAACACGATTTCCTTATTATTACATGCATTTCCTAACTCTAATTTCTTCCTTTTTCTATTCTCTGTATTTTTTTAGTCATGGTATCTTGAACGAGGAGTAAGATCTCTAACATGCATTAATGATCACAAATTGATTAATCAATAAGTTTGGGCCTTATACGGAATGATATCATTTGTACCGACGTTGTAATGTACGTGACGGTAACAACCACGATGACTTCCTAACAGTGGATTGTATTTGTGTTAGTTATAAAACACTAAAAATAATAATACACTTTTAATGTTTCACTATTGCTTAGATTATTCAATTCTGTATTTACGTTTATTATTTTTCAAGGCATTATAAAATATGTGTGCACAAATGGATACTTCGAACCTGTTTATTTCAGTAAAAACAGTGGAATAAATGTAAGCAAATTGTTCGGATCATTATACCAAAATTGTTTATTTATTGTTTAGACGTATTCATTTAAATAGAGCCCGTGTTTTTTTTGTTTTTTTTATTTATGACCCAAACCCTAGTAGGTTCTGGTTATGTACCATCCCAGGATGTGCAACATCGCTTTAAGAGTCTTTTCCCACTATAATATAGGTGACTATATAAAGTTAATTGTTGTTGTTTTGGTTTCGATGTCACGAAATCATTAGCAATAAACCCCACGTGGATGCCTCCGTGAACTTCGACGATTTCGACCGGGCCACTATACTTTGTATCCGAAGTCGGTGTCCATCTAATATTGAACATCTATATATTACATGCAGCTAGCACCTTTAGCTTTTATAAAGCATATACAAAATAGGAGTATCCTCAACATTAGAACATAAAATAGTTTATATTTCGGAGAAGCAGTCAATACCTTACAAACACGATAACTAATTAATTGCGCATAATTAATACAATGCTATAGTTTATATGTAAATTAATAAATGCTTATTATTACTACAGAAGCTTGCCTAACTGCTTTCAGATATAGAGTATAGTGACCCAGTCAATATCTCCCAAGCTTACAGAGGCATATTGGTAATATGCTAATGATTTCGTGAGGTAGAACCAAAACAATAACAATGAAATTTATATAGTGGAAATGTTGAAAACCGTGTTCAGTGATTAGAGTTATCCCCCTTAGTCTATTAGACTATAGGAAATTAAGATATTACAGTACATTATTCGTGTTTTACCGGAAATATAAACTGCAATAGAATGTTACCTATCATAAAGCGGTGAAAAGATATTTCGAGGTACAAAAGCGATTATATGTATGCTAAGCGCATGTACTTTGCATTATAAACTCCAATTCGGTCCAAAACGACAACTTAATCTGTGATTGTATGCTTTTAACACTACTACTACTAGACTACTTACTACTACTACTATTACTACTATTACTACTACTAATAATAATATTAATAACAATTACTATTATTATTATAGTTATAGTAATTATGATGATGATTATAATAATAATAATAATAATAATAATAATTAAATCCGCCAAATCCATACGTGCTACGGGATACATGCCTTCTCTAGAGGCAACAATACGTGGACGTTGTTTCATACAACCTTGCCCAGTATCTGATAAATCTATCATCGCCAGTACACACTGGTTTACGTTGATGGATATTGGTTTAAACCATTGATCATAACGTGTAGCATTCCGTCGGAAGATGATATTTCAATACACACCGGTTAACCAACTTACCGCGCGTATATTGATTTAAGGAACATTAAGCATTTAGTTGCAATAAACCTATTTTGTGTGGTTATTATAACCTCATCGACTACTTCAGAGTACGTCGTTCGGTTTCCCCTTTGGCTTAAAACACTCGCAATTTATGTTCAGACAGTAATGTATAATAGCTAATAGGCATAGGAGCCATAGCAAACGTTGTACCATCAGAACTGTTTGATCACTTTTAACCCCAATTCTAAAATTATGGCATCAATTTCCGTTAGATGTGTCCCCAAGCAGTCAGATATTCTTCAAAGATTAAACAAAACTGTCGGAATGGAAACGGACCATCATCATCGGTTGTAACCGCACCAATTGCTATTCCCATTCTGGCTGCAAAGTGTCTGTTCAATGAGTGGTGACTCACTGAAGAGCTATACAAAGGGGGATAATTTAACATGATCAAAGGTCATGTGTATTATCGTATCTCACTGAAGACAAGAGAGAATTAAAGTAGAAGCTACTCTCTTATAAATGAGAATACTGCTGCTGACAATGTAGGCGCCCTTTTGTCGTTCTCTCTCTCTCACACACACTTTTTAATGGCATTTATTTTTACGGATTCTGCATTACAACGTGAGGATTATATAAAAATATTGAAGAATCAGCCTTTAAAAGAGTGAACAGACAAACAATTGCAATCCCGCATGTACAAATTGCATTTAATTATATAAGTAGATGACACAAAAACAATATTGCTACCATAATGTTGAAAGAATATTTGTAAAAGTATTCCATTACAATCAAACCGTCAATATGCATCATGTCCGCACGTCTATTTCACAATTTGATATAGCGCTGCACGGCAGTCATGATTCCCATTGTCCGTTAGACAAATCCTCTGATAGTTTTGATAAAATGTCAAACCTGTAGAATTTAGAACTTCTGTGAAAATAATTAATTATTTGATTTAAATATATTTTAGTCAGGACTTAAACAAAATGTTATCCACGTTATCATAACCGCACCTGTGTATATGTGTACATATATACAGTATATAACACACATTACTTAATACTGGTATTCTTATGCAATAAATAATTAATTAAAATACCAGCCATTATTACTGTTGGAACATTTTAACTTTTTCAAATAGAGGAAGGGTAATTCTAGGAAGATATTGCTCACGAATGTACATTTTCAGCATTAATACACAGATACCTCGTCTTTATTTTATTAAGAACATTTTCCGATACCACGTTTGTATTGCATACACGTCAATCCTGAAATTATACAGACATTGCTTAACTAGTACAACAAGCTGGTTGTGTCTGATCATACCAAGTAGAAATATCTGGTAACTCAAGTAATCCTACGGCTAAATGTCAATATGGACACCTGTCTGCTTTTAATTTCGTTTCATTCGTGCACAGTGCACACTAACTGTTTGTCTAGACTAGTATTATTCCACATTTCTCGTATATTAAATAATTTTATTCCGCCGAGGACACAGTCTAGGTATCTGTAGACGAGGCAATTGTTCGGGACATCTACAATATATGTTTAAACGCGCAGTGTTCCTGATGAGAATATTGCATTGTGGATTCTAAACCAGATTGACTGTGATATTCGTACGCAGACTGATTTGATTTCAGCGATGAGTATAATTTACAGTATAGAAAATGAATGCATAATAATATTATTGTAAATTACGGTGATACTATTTGTTGAGCAACACATGCACGCACAGTAAAAAATAATGACGAAAATCCATTTACGAATCCCTCCAGGGTCCTAGTATATCTGATGTCCTGGGGGTGTACTGGCATGATGCCCAACTTTCAGCCGTGGCCCCGTCAATAGTTGGGTGTCCTGCACATGACACCTCCAGGACACCCGATGCACAGGTGTCTTACGAGGTTCCTGAAAGGATCTGTCAAAGGATCTTCGACACTTCTATTGCAGTGTTGGAATTAGCCCAATGCAATAGTTGGAAACGATTTCTGTGAACACTCTTGAAATCGATATTGCTTAGTATTTCTCGAATAGAATACATGTGGTAGCTAGTATAGCTACATGTATACATTGTATGGCAAGACGTGATCGCAATTTGTATACACTACTTGTAGGGCAAACCGTGTTGTAGCTACATGTATGTGTATACACTTACAGTATGGCATACATTTTCTGTAACCACTAGTACGATTTACATAGAAATAGAATTCTATTACCAACATCTATATCAATCTAAGTACCTATTCCTTCGGTCAAAAGCTTAGTAACCCATGCTTTACTGATTACATGCAACTCAGCAAAGATCCCAATAGGTTCTGCTACTTTTATAGTCTTTTCTTTGATAAAGAACTGAGCCTTTACCAATTCCTCTTCCTAGTCAGCTTTAAGAACGACAGTACCAGAAGACTTCTTGGACAACTCTAGACTTTGATGTACTATGTGTCTGCTCCCAGAACCCCCGTCTTCCATTTATATTGATATCAGATCAAGAGGTAACACAGCAAATATCTCCCCTAGAGGCCGCCATTGTCTAACAGTCGATGTACGGAGATTAACGGGGGATAAGTAATAGGAACTATGGGAAAAGTCGCCAACCGCTAAAACTGAGACTTTGGCACTGTGGGATCGTTAAGGCGGATTGGAGCTAAGCACGTGCTATTGTGGTATAGGGTGTCAGGTCTTCTGGAAATGAAGTCTTTATTATGTGAGGGTTATCAAAGCTGACATGTTTATTTGAACTGTTAAAATGTCACGAATTGATGATGACTATATTATGGGGACTAGTACAACCAGTACAATGGCAATTCCGGATGGCGACTAGTACTGAAATCAACTGAAGTCTTGCGGAAGTAACGCTGGCCTTGCGATGGTCATGGAACATGAATCCGATTATTTTATCAAATAATCAATGCAAACGCTATCACCAGTTATATACTGCAGGCTTACTTGTAAATCAAGTTACCAATTTTTATACATTATAAAGGTATCAAGTATATTACAGGATCATTACAACGATATTCCTACCAATAGATCCTGCCAATATGCCAATCCATAGCAGTTCAGTAAAGTAGACATTAAAATTGAAAATAATCGGACATAAAATAAAGTCAGATAATTTCCTAGTTGACCAATTGTACAATTTTACTTAATGCCACCTTGTGTATACTAATTAATTGTATACATCTTGACATCCACTGACAAATTCCTTAAACACTGCTTCTATTACAACTACGAAGTACACCTGCCGCTGGAACGGGAACCATCTGCAGTGAGCCACTCGTTCCAATTATCACACCTGTACTGTTTCAGCCATGGATTGTATGCCCGCCGAAGTGATGGCGCGTGTAGTTAACTTCTCTGAAACTTCATAAGTCCGCCTGATAAATGTTCCACGGTGTCATGCATTGACAGACCTCCCAATTCCCCGCAGGAGCAACACAGTTTCGGTATTTTATCCGACCAAATTACCATGAGATTGCTCCGTCACTTCTACTGCAGTTGTGTTACTTCAAGCACTATTGCTTATGGATAGATAAAACATAGTCTTGGAGGAATACGGAATTGTGTTGAGGGATGCTGTATCCGATTTTGGTCACCAATTTCTAAATTGCATGGCGACACTGGAGGACAACAAGAAAGGGGGAGATAATCCATTTGTCCACTGCCAAGTCTAGGCTATCTGTTCACGGTGTAGACCCACCGACGCTAGGTGTGAAATATACAAAATGGAGTCCTGTGAAGCAGACAACCCTTCTCGGTTTGATGTATGCTGCAGTGGGTTATTTCGATGGGTTTGCATGGCTTTTCATTGCCTGAATGCTCGGATTCTTAGAAGTATAGCTCTTTATATTACATATGACCAATAATAAAAATGGTTATATGTAAAATTACACTATATTTGCACACCCGCCACACTGTGTACGTCCATTTAAACCTGAAAAACCCGTCAGGCCGACCTTCTATTCTGTGATCAACCGTGACTAACACCTCGTTTGGCCTACAGGGCCTAAACCGTTTTCACGGCGCTCTAGTAAGAGACCATAGCGCCGTCGTAGCTATTTATCTCGCTGATAACTACAAGAGCGCTACATCATGGTAACTTTCGCCATATTGATAGGATATGCTGTCTGCCATGCAGTTATCAAGTGATATCATCCTTGGTGCTCGCAAGATTCAGCGCTATGGATGTTATGGGTTTCCTCCTGTTCTAAACTGACAAGCCGTGAAAGAATCTTGAAAACAGATATAAATCCTTTTTTTTTTAAATACCAGAGAGTCGTGAAACGATACCCAGGCAAAACGTTGATCCGGTAAAATTACATTCTCTGTTACAATATGTCAATAAAGACAGTTAGTTCTACCACAAATTTAATATTCAAAGTAATGGGAGTGATACCATTAAAGATTAGTTATTGCAATTTAGCTAAAGTAATTTGAAACAGAGGTCGTCATGGTGTGAATCGCTTGTATTGTGCCAGTATAATTATAGCCTTGTATAGGAGATTCCAGTTGTGAAGCGAAGGTGATGATACGGCAATTCGTACTCAATCTCTTCGTCCAGTAGACTATACATACGTCAAGTCTAAGTTAGCAATATTCATGTATTTTAAATCATTGGTCTCACAAGACCACCAACACCATCACTGTGATGTAAAAGTGGCAACAGCGTATGCTGAGTTGAATTTTCAGTTCTTATGTTTTGTGCTTCACGGAGATTAACATCTAGGTTAACACCTAAATCTCAGGGCCGAAATGACCTCTGCCGAAACATTCGCATCCGTCTAACTGTAATTTCCACTATGGAAAGCAATCATGTGCATTAGCATACGTTGTGTGTGAAACCATCTGATATTCAATATACCGTATACTGGGAAACAGCCGTGGTACGGCATTTTCGTCGTTTCAATGATTGTTGTATTCAACGATGCCTGGCCCCGATTTTTTGAAACAAACTTGAGTTTGAGATTTCTCTCAGCTGAGATTTCTCCCATTGACAGAATGCTGTAGCTTGAATAAAAACTCAAACTTAGCTCAGTCAATGGGAAATATCTCAACTGAGCAAAATCTCAAACTGAAGTTTATTTCGAGAAAATATGGCAAGGTTTCATACAAAAACACAAAAACTGTATCTATAGAAGTATACTGTTAATTTAGTATAAATTGCTATCTTGCCGTGGCACGCGGTGGACAGGCAGCGTACATCATTTTAGAGTGTCCATCATAAAAACACTCTCTAATTATATTCTACATTTACTTTCATAGCATATTCGTAGTGGATGGTATGTAACTCAGTACGTTGGTGTAAATAAACATTCAATGAGAACACTACGAATATATACATCATAACACTTATAAATAATGAATGTATTTATTGGATGCGTCTAGACCATTCAAGTTAAATATCCCTTGATACAAACGGATTTATTCCTTCACACTGCCTCAGACGCATTTTATTATAGATATTCTGATTAAATATGATTATCGTACTGGTATATACTGGCGACTGATGTATGTATTACATTTACAGTGGTTCATCGTCACTTGACATTCAAAATCGAAAGTTCATATGAGATGATGATCAAGATCTGTGTCAGAGATTACCAAGCATTACCTACGATTTCCTGCACAAACTCAAATTTGATATGGGGATTTGCGAACAAAACTTTGAGATGAGCATAAAATCGTACTCACACAGGGGACATATTGTCCAGTAAGAGGAATAAATCGAGAAGACGTGAATCAATGAAAGACGAAATACTCAGTCGCGTTAATCAAACAGGTGCATAGTTAATTGCATGTGAAGTTACTAACCTATTCGTGTATGATCGTCATGTCAATTATTTGTAATTGAAAACAAAAATGTTCAAAACTAGGATAGGTGAGTAAAACAATTACGTCATTGCATCGGTATATTTAATGCAGACACACCAAATGTAAAAACGTGTTTGATCTCTATACAGTATTCACTATCACAGAAGATGACTTAATAACATGTCCTAACAATTAATTTTCTCACGGCTCACATTCTCAGACCTATACGTAACCGACGAAATCTAGATGAATTAATAATGTCGCATGCCAGCGATAGTATAATATCCATGAACCTTGAAATAAAGGTTGCCGAACCTGCATTTTATGTTGACGCAATCTTACGGGTACACCTACTTGTGAGTTACCAAACCAGACACACCTAATCCCAGCAGACGACAGCGGCACGAGACCTCATTCGTTCTCGCGTGACTGCCGTCATCCGGGTTACGTCATCCTCGTGGATAATGTCGTAAAATTGATGGTTTAATTCTTCGCATACACCTATAGCACACGAAACATCGTACACATACGTTCAGAATACTAGTACATGCATCATCATGTATCTGAGCCATGCCATATTGAAGAGACGGTGAGTTATTTCTCAAATTTATTTAGGCATATAATACTAAATGTAATTCAAATGTCCATGCATATAGTAAATGATATTAATACGGAATAAATGAATTATATTAGGTTTCTTTAGTTTGCACAGGGTGCCATGCATCTTACCTCTTTGGATGAGGTTGAATATTTTCAGAGCCGAAGTACATTATAAGTTGTCAACTCATCACGAGGGGTATATGGAATGATGTACCTCGCTTGAGAGCCCTTGCAACCCTCGCCTTACGGCTCGGGGTACAAGGGCTCTCAAGCGACGTACATCATTCCATATACCTCTCGTGATGAGTTGACAACGAATTTATCCTACCGTCATGTTACTGTACGTGAACATTATGAAAATTCGATCGTCTACTAGGCTATGCTTGTAGAGTAGGTAAAACAGCAGTTCGGCAACTTTTACGTTGTATTCTTAAGATGAACTGTGTGACCTTCGACTTGATAACAAAACTGCAAATAAGTAATTGATACATCATTTTACGGTAAAAGTTTAATATGTCTGTAAACAAAAAACAGAAAACAACATCAATAAAATGTGATAGTGGATAAGCACGATCAGCTGGTTGAACGGAATGCCGAACTCTAAATCTGGGCGCAGTCATTTGTTTAAAGTGATGGTAACGTTTTGGATTGTACAGTTGTTAAATATTGACGACTGCACCTGGCTTATTGCATAATTATTAGATTCATTTTTAACAGTAAAGTCAGCAAATAGATTGTCAATATCTACACCCGCAAGCATGTCGGTATCGGTGTTAGATGCAGACGTTGATGGGCCCTCCCTGAGCTGTGACCTTGACATTGGCAGTGTTGATGAACTTGGGGAAAATACGAGCGAGTCGGACATCCATTTGTTGATCTCGGTGTTCCTGCATATTGTGTGACCCATTTGCATCTTTCTTCGTGGGAAACCCTCTGGTACACTGCTAATGAGCTAATAATCTAGCAGACAATGTGTTCATGAAAATAAATATCAAAACTCATAGCACTGCATCATCAATCAGATCGCTTACTTAGTCCATAAGGGCGAGCTGTTTCAACGCGGTAAGGAGCGTTTAAAGAATACATACTACAGTTAGGCAGTTGCCATAGCAGCGGGAAATAAGTGAATAAGCCATATTGAAATTGCGAGTGCGCATGTGCAACCTCACAGCAATCGTCTTCCTTTTCGGAATAAACACACTTTGCAGCCATGCATACGGGCATGGTCCTATATGAATTCCGTCAAGTTGAATCGCTGAATTAAAACAACTGAGTTGAAACATAATCTTCAGTGTCTCCTTTACATAATGGCTTACTGTAACTATTTTTATCGCCTTTCTATACATTTTTAATTAATTAATCTAAATGACGGCCTAATCGGTCTTGCCCTGCTGCAAGAGGATTCGATTCATGTGCGGAGTTTGGTGTGTACGGAGTATGTGGTTTGTCCAGCCCGATGCTATCCCATGGTTCATTGCGCGCCGGAGAACTCCAATCTGGCTTATTATTTGTAAACCTCCCTGGGGGCGGGGTATATGGATATTTGTAAAAGGCACGTAAACAAAATAAACTTACACGTAAGGTGAGATGAGAATTAATATGCGTTAGCTAAATTATGTACATGTACTTTGAAGCATGGTGTTATATGCTCGTTCCAGAAATTGTTATAACAGATGGGTTCGGTGATAGAATAGTATAAAAAAAAAGTTAAATACATTTTAAAAATATTATAGACATTCTAGATCTAAAAAAGAAGAAGTAAGTAATTTGTGTTTAAAAAAAAATAATAGTAAAAAGATTTTAAATATAAAATAATATAAAGGCGACATGGTCACATGCTACCAGTCTAGGTCAGCGTCGCCTCGCAATCTAATATATATAACAAGGGAGGACACTTGATGGTCCCTCAACACTCAACATTTTAAATGTGCATATCTATGTTATTGTCAAGCTCTGTAGTTGTCTTAATGATACCATTTCATGATCCCCGTGGGAGCAGTTCTTACCATAACTATCTCTGAATTAACTTGTATCTCTGATAGCCATGAACGAAGTTATTGAAATTTCCAAATTAAATGCAATATATCACCCTAGTTGTGTAGACGGAAGTTCAAGGACTCAATGGACGTTCTCTCTTCTGGTTGGTTAAAAATAAATATTAAATAGTTTTGCGGGAAATTCAAAGCTAAACATTGTATTCTGACAGTGCACGCGAAACAGTTCATTCAAAATACGATCTCTAGCAGACAGCAATGCTTTGAAATTCCTTCAGCGAGGCTGACCTATACTGGTAGCATGTCTCCATTATATTATTGTTCTTCTTTTTTTTAAATATGTATTTTTTTTTTGTTACATAAATTACTTTCTTCTCTTTTTTTTTAGATCTAGAATATCTATAATATTTTTTAAATGTATTTTTTTTTTTTACTATTCTATCACCGAACCCCTGTGATGACATGTTAGCTATGACAATGCTCATAAACTATTTTGTTCTTACCTTAAAAATTAATCCATGTTATACGTTGTATATTATCATCGATGACATTTCAATTATTGCCCCTTCGAGAATATAACATTTCACAATCCCATTTTCATCCTTTGTACATCTTTCTACCATGGAATCATGACTGATGGCCAATGTCACCGCCCCCCACCACCACCCCCACCCCGACCCCACATACACCGTGATGTAGGAACGATTTATTATATGACAGATGAGGTGGAGTGGTGTGGGTGGATGGGTGGGTGAATGGGTGGTGTAAGGGGGGGGGGGCATGGGGAGGGGGGTGAATACCTGGGTGTGATTCAGCCAGAGACTGTGGAACAAACTAAGCCTTCGCTGGCACCCATCAATGTCTTCCGACAGTCATCAACCATCTCAGTTCCAGCCATTGGGCCCTGTATGTTCTCCAGGGATGTTCTCCAGGGTAGAGTACAGTTTATCGCAGTGTACACGTGTTATATGTATACAATCAGTATCATCCGTGGCTCTGGATGGCTAACCGTCATACAAGGTATTGAATACATAATAAATAGATCACCCATCACATCGCTATTAGGATAACGCCATACAAATTAACTCTCAATGGGTGTCAATAGCATAGTGGTAATAATGCGTTGGACCACAAGTTCTGGTTCGAATCCCGATGTAAAGAGTTTCACATTCTGGGAACATTATTGATATCAGATCAATGACTGTGCTTTTATAATGAATTTCACATGTGCAACTCAGTTTATTAACGTAATATATAGTGCTTAATCTATTATTGTTTTATATAGGAATACTTATTTATTTTGTGCAATAATAGGAGCACCGAATCCGAGTAATGCAATGAAACATAAAGTGCAGTCTAATACTGTAGATCATGAAATTAACACGAGCATAGGCATAAAGCTTTCGCGAACATAATATTCGCGAGTATATTTCCTGCGCAATCTTTTGAAGTCTGAAAGTTACGCCACCAATTCATCTTGCAAAGACATGAACGGATTCGTCTTACACTAGCACAAACAGGATCTAAGCGATCATTGCGAGATATATTATTGACTGTAGACATATCACTATCTGTCTGAGTCAATCTCCATTGCTCACCATTAGTGTAGCATTCTCAGTATGGCGCTCAGGAAGTCGATGATGATGTATTACTCCTCGCTTCCCGAAGCTTAATAAATATCGATTTGCTATTCCCTAGGAGCATTGTTATGACATAATTGGATACAAGTGTTGAACTGAACACTAAACTAGTATTGATTTATAATAAAGACAATTTGAAATTGATATATATTCGACGGATGTGTATTAACGTTCACGAAGCGATCGGATTTGGATCGTTTTGCTGAATTTAACACTTGTTAATTCCTATGATATCCGTCGCCGATAATGATATTGGTTTTTAGTTTTGTTTGAACGAGTCTGCGGTATCGATTCCATCCAGAAATGTGTCGTGATAATTTTGTAAAATACCTAGGATTTGAGGAATATCAATTCATTGATTTTTTTGGTATTAATTTTCCAGAGATGTTTTGTAATTTTTGGTTGGAGGCAAACGCTGATGTTCAATATAATTATCTCATGACTACTCTCAAATCAAGATGTTAGCATCAGACTTGTACATCAAGTCACATAATTCATGATCCGGCATATGCATACGAAATATTCAATTTCCTTTCGATTCTCGTCTAATTGGATTTTATGACATGCATCTTTTGGGCTGAACAATTCGCTCAATGTATAAAACTCAAAATCTTCAATTACACATTAATCTATATATTATTACGAACAGAATTGACTTCTAAGAAATTACCCTCAAATCAATTCCAGTTATGTTATTCTTTTTTATTTTAATCTTACAATACCATCTTACTTTCTACGTAAATGGGCTATTTTAGTTTGCTCCGAATGCAAATTACGGGTTTCTCCTTCGGGAAGGATTACAGCGCGGCGTGATTGGTAATGTTATCTATGTAACTGAATTGTGAAATATCATGGAATCGTAGGACATGATGCTCGTCCCATTACTGGCTTCAGTATCACCACCGCCATCTGCAGCTGTAACAGCAACAATAGCTGCAGCTGCAGCTCCATGTCAGCGGTCTGGCTGTGCATCCTGAGTCATTCCTGACGTGGATGGCACTGGTGTGGGTCGGGGTGGGGGTGGGGTGAATATAAATCTAATCTGGGTTGTGATCTATCACAGCACCAATATATTAATTAAGTTATGTTTCCCCGCATTCCTTGGAACGTAAGAAAAGAACCCCGAAACTAAAACAAAGATCGTGGAAGGTGTTTAATTGAATTATTTTATGGAGATAGAGTTCTGTCAGAATCTGTGATATTTAGAAGATGAACGGCACCAGATTCCTCAAGCCGTTCCGAGGTTTGGTATTAAGCTTCCCCACGAAATATCTACTGGTCTTTAATTTATTTTGTTGAGTATATATCAAACAGTATTTTTAAAACATGTACTTTTAGTCCCTATATTTGACAAATTCAATATTCAGTCTAGTATAAACTATCAATGAAATCGTCATCTAAAAATATTATCGCAGACAGGAATGCTATGGACGCACTTGCAGGGATGTCGGAGTTACATGGAAGCCAATTGCAAGTGACGAGAGAAGCGTAACGTTGTTAGCACCAGCGCAAGTTCTACATGCCAGTATATAATATAGATAAGCTGACAGGAGGTCCCTGGATATACACAGTGCACTGATAACAGAGGTATGCTAAACGTAGGTTGAGAATTTGGGATTGCGTGTCTGTTATGTAAACGTGCAGTAGATCAAAACGTCCTGAATATTTTTTAATTTTTTATTTGCATTTACATGTACATATGTTGATGGCAGCAGCAACATAAAACTTTCTTTTCACGAAAGGTTTGTTCCTGTACTCTGGGCTCGTATCCGGGTAATCGCCATTTTCTGTGTAGGTATTTCTTGACCTATAATATTATGTGCAGTACAGTGTACCCCGACATTCGTACCTCTTGTCTTTAGTGAAACGAAGGTATATCAATTATGTTTAATTACAATACATTTGCTTATCGTGGTAAGTCACGTCGTATGTAACACATAGCCAGTCATATCGTATGCAGCACACAATATACTCTACTCTGCTATAGAGCCATATAGCAGAGTGTAGTAGTATCCACTTGTTACACACGATGGGTAGGTCTGTGCAAACCAATATACACATTACAATTCCAGTAGAAATATTCGCTCTATGATGATATATAATAACAGCGTATAAACCGAGAACTAGGCGAACATACTTTCAAGAAACATAATTTCCTACTGGATTGTAATATTGATCGTGTTGGTCCGGGGAGATGAAGACTTATACTAAGTTGGGATTGCTTGGTTGCGTTCATGCCGCTGACCTTTAGAACAATAGAACATATTCCCCTAAGAAATGCATCTCCAAATCTTGTACTTCAGACGTGTCAGTCACCTTGGTACTGCGTCTGACTGTGAATGGGTCAATAGTGTGACAAGACAGACAGTAGCTTGTATTATTAGATGTTACAGATACGTGTTATGACATGTTTTTAGCCCAGTAGTAGTAGTAGTAGTAGTAGTAGTGCATATAGTAGTAGTAGAATTTGGGGCGGGTGGTAGCGCAGTGATAGAACGATGGGCTTAGGAGCCAAAGGTTCCAGGTTCAAATCCCGCCCCGGGGGCCCGGCATCTATGTTTGCGGAAGTTACCTTTCTGACACGATATTGGTAGGATGCGCTGTCTGTAGAGTTGCAATGCAAATATCATCCTTGGTCTTGTCAGTACCATCCGATTCTCGCAGGTTTACTGCAACATTCAACGCTACGGATGTTGCGGGTTTCCTCCTGCTCTAAACTGACAAGCCGTGATATAAGTGAAAGAATCTTGAAAGCGGCTCTAAACCCCAGTTTCATTTTTTTTTAAATTCTGTGACTGCTGGTAGCGTGTATATATGTGTTTATGTGTTTGTGTGTTTGTGTGTTTGTGTCTGGCCCGAGGGCTGTGCTGTGCAGCTCTCACAGGTTGTTATTGTGTCAGGGTTACTTTGAGCAGCAGCAGAAGAAGATTGAACAGCAGCGTCTGGAAAAGGAGATCATGGAGAAAGAACGCATCGAACAAATAAAGAACAAGAATAAAGCTGAAGAAAGTAAGTTTTAAAAAAACCAAAACATTTAATTATGTACATATTTTAAAAATAAATGGGCCTGTTTGACTGGACCTAACATAGACAGGGCTGGGTTTATTTTTCAATATCTCATTCTCTTCTGAAAAAAATATTCAGTTTGGAGATTATTTGATAACTCAGGGCTCAATTTTGCATTTGGCGACCAGTATTTCACTTATTTTAAGTGTTTCTGGATCTGCAGAAGCCAAATGGCTCCTTGGAAAATGTTGTAACTTTGAGGCCTGTAACTAAATGCCTAAAATACAATAATGAAGAACAAACAATGAATTACCCTGCATTTACATGTTCCATTAAAATACAAACTATTTATGTTCCAATTCAACAAATTATGATAATGTAGGAATAGTTTTCAAATAAATTACATAAACTAATATAGCAAGGTGAATGATTATTTTGTGTATGCTACACTGGTGAGAAAACCCCATTTAAAGTACCTAGGTTAAGCTAATAGACCAAAATACCTAGGCCTAATTCTAACCGATCCAAAATTACTAAGCCAAACAGTAAAACATTGAAGGAAAAAGGATAAATGCTATGTGGTGGCTAATATGGAATGTCCAATATATTGTATCTTTCCCTGATCTACTTTACAGGTGCTGTGGCTTCCACTGAGGTCAAGCAAAAGCTCCATGAGTTTGTCCTCACCAAGAAGCAACGTCAGGCTGCCTGCCACCCATGGTGAGTTACTTATCTCTCGGGCTCTTTTTACAGGCTAGTCCCCACTGTCAAATTGTATTTGTCATACCTCAAATACAGGCTCTTTTTACAGGCTAGACCCCACTGTCAAATTTTATTTGTCATACCTCAAATACAGGCTCTTTTTACAGGCTAGTCCCGTCCCCACTGTCAAGTTTTATTTGTCATACCTCAAATACAGGCTCTTTTTACAGGCTAGTCCCCACTGTCAAGTTTTATTTGTCATACCTCCAACTCAAATACAGGCTCTTTTTACAGGCTAGTCCCCACTGTCAAATTTTATTTGTCATACCTCAAACTCAAATACAGGCTCTTTTTACAGGCTAGTCCCCACTGTCAAATTTTATTTGTCATACCTCAAATACAGGCTCTTTTTACAGGCTCGTCCACAACATTAATTTTATTTGTCATACTTCAGATATACAGGCTCTTTTTACAGGCTCATCCACAACATAAACTATATTTGTCATACCGCCGATACAGGTTCTTTTTACAGGCTTGTCCACACTGTCAAAGTTTTTAGAATACACATCATCACATTCTCTTCAGAACAGAGATTCTGATAAGGATAGTTACTATGGTCAAAGACACAAGTACTGGTCAGATGATGTCCCTGGTCCTTAGATTGTAAATAAATACATGATTTTGAAAGTTAAACCAATAACGAAAAAAATAAACCAATCTGATGTGACATGATGAATATTATGTGATGTATGCAACAAATGTTTCTTAAGAATACAATTGTGATATTGTAGCCCATATTGGAATCAGTATCTATAATAATAATAATAATAATAATAATAATAATGTGCACATTTCTATTTTGAGCCTTTTTCCAAAACACACTTGAATAGTCCTTTCTCAATTCTCCTTTATATTGTGCCAAATCCATGCTCGAAAGAATGCTCCTATTGCTACATTATTACCACTGTAAGTGGAATTGCTATCATTTTCATTCTCAATTCCCTGGGGAGTATGCAATGCATTGCACGCTATGCTATCTGGATCCACAGGGTTCCCAGCCAGGGATCATTGGAACAAAGTTCACCCCCACAGAGCAACCTGTCTCCCCCGTACCCTCCAGGAATCCTGGGGAAATATGACGATGATTTCCCTCTCAGAAAGACAGGTAAGTTTGATGTTGTTTGTGTGTCTAGGATCAGAAGTTTTAGCTCCACTCCAACCAAATCTTTGTCTTTTTGATTCCATAGATTATGTGCGTGTGTGTGTGTGGTTGGTTGGTTGTCTTTTTGGTTTATTTTCAGTTTTTGAGTAGAAATGTTGTTAGACACAATTTTCTTACCAGGTGAGAACTTGCTCAAATCAATTGTTTACATGTTTACAGGTTCAGTATTAAAATATGATACTTTCAATATACTACAGTTTAAAAAAATAATGCTGTTGTTTCTTTTGCCATTTCTATGTGGAAATATTTTTTGATTATGTAACAAGGGAAATTCTATCTAGATAAATAAACAATTCTTTTATGATTCTAAATCCTATGTTAAAGATTTTTTTCACTGAGTAGCTTTTTATATTTGTATTCTTTTTTAATTTTTAATTTAATGCATTGTCACTGCAGGAATATTTCAAATATACATGACGACGCCTAGTATCTACCATCCTACTGTTGGTGGAGTTAAATGTATTATCTCTTAAGTTCACATTAAACATCATGTATTATTAATCTCTTAGTAAAATCAAGTTAGTCTTGTAGACGTGACATTTTACAGCTAATGTCAGCTATTACGTGTATGAGATTAGTTGACGATAATTTGGTTATCTACTGTAAATCCTTGATTTAATTGCATTAGAGTTCTTGAAGACCCCTTTTACAATAATTTTGATCACAAATGCAATTGTGTGTTCCTTTAACCCTCTCCATGCTGAAGGCAACCAGAGATGCCATACAGAGCAGTGCCTGTGCCTAATTCATCAGGGGGAGGGTTAATACACTCATTTATAATTTACATGACACATGTAAATTGTTCATATAAGCTAATCCAAATTCATTATTGTCACACCCACCCATTATCACTAAAGTACAACTTTCTGTTATATTTTTTTTATTTATTTTATTTATTACAACATTGAAATCAAGATATTGAGCAAGTTCTCAAGTCATTGTTAGATGTTGTGCCTAATTTTGCCATTGATGTGAGTTGACCAAAATGTTGTTTGCATGATTTAATTTTGATTTGATTTCTTTCTTTTTCTTTTTAAACTACGTTTAATCAGCATCAAATGGCTCATCCTGGATTTGGGCCTGTCTGTTATTTTGCATACAGGCCCAAATTGAGGATTATTGTTATTTGGTCTTGATCAGTCTGCCTGTAGTGTATTACCCATTGACATGCATGCAGTTAGGCCGTGTCAGTGTAAAGTTTATGTCAGTTTGGAAATCTGGTTATACCTGGTTATGGACGTGGGAGTCATCATATAACATTTGTCAGATTAAATTCATCAGATATATTTAAGCTAAAGATACATGTACCAACTGAACAATGTTATTGAATTTGAGAATGTTTGTCTTTGTATCTGTTTATCTAATTTTATTAAGAAGTTGAATTTGTTAAAATTCTATGAGCATTTACCAATTCACATAAAAATTAGAAAATAATATAATATAAAAAATATTTTTTATATTTTTTATCTAAAACCAGGTTCTTGGAGCTCTTGGAATCGGTTTCTCACTTCTAAAATTTTCCCCCTTTCAAACATGGAATAATGGATACCGTATTATCCTGGTTCTTATATTTCTTATTAAACGAATAGAATCGATTATTTAATAATGACTATTATTTCTTGGCTAATATGTTTTGTTATTTAAATCCAACATGTCTTCTATTTAACAACCTTGACGTGTTTTTGTTATGCAAGTGAGAAATGATTTACATCTTAACTGGATTAATCGTGGTGTTTACGAGTCGAGTAACATGATTCTGTTTATTAATAGGCAACACCAGGAATGGAATGGTATTATTGTAGTTAATGGTTTGATAAATATATCTATTATTAATCTTTTGAAATACAGGACTAGTTTCCTGACAACAATCTATATACTTTTTTTTTCTCTCTCCAAGACCTATATCAAACTCGATTAGATAATGTATGGTATATTTTTATATGCATCTATGCCATCACAAAGTCTACATTTTAATGTTATGAGGACAATTGCATGTCTTTTTTAAAATTTTATAATTTACTTTAGTGCAGTTGACTATTAAATCATTCTTTTCTCAAGTACTATAGTTGAAGGCTAAATCATTGTGTATTTAACTAAGCAAGAATACTTTATGTATTTTCCTAATGTGCAAGAAAAACAGGATTAGTATCAAGTTATATTTTTATACTTTATAAAACTGCAGTTATTTCCATACATTTTTATTCTCAATTTGGGCTGTAGCTTTTTTGGGGGGATGGAAATGCCCCGATATTACAGAGTGAAGGGAAATCACTCATCTTGTGTCATCTTCAGTGTCATATCCGTTCACTCACTATCTTGATGGATAATGCATTGGCAGTGCCTTTTATCAATGCATGTTGTAATAATGGATTTAAAATAGAATTACATAAATACATAGGATGCATTGTCTGTACTGTGGCAATGCAGTGATCATCATTGATCTGCCAGTAACAGCCAGTCCTCGCAGGTTTACTGCAACATTCAGCGCTATGGATGTTATGAGTTCTTTCTGCCCTAAACTGACAAGCCGTACTATAAGTGAAAGAATCTCGAAAGCGACGCTAAACACCAATTTAACAAAAATAATTAGTGTGATCAGAATTGTGATGTTTCAGATGTGTAATTGTTCTTGCTTAGGAAGTATTGTTTCAGGATATTTCACATTTTTATTTTCTCCATTTAAAATTTTTTTTATTTCTTTTCGTTAGGATTGATATGGAAGTTTGGAAGATGAGAACACATTCATTCTTGTTTACATATATTGCTCGATCTGTCTGAGCGTGCATTATCAGAGATCATGTTTGATCGTATGTCACACACGTTAGTGATGTATTAATTACTTACATGTCATGGATGACATAATAGGCTTTAAGCTTTTGTTCACGACCTGAATCATGTTAATCTGTCATCTAAGATTAATGACAAAAGGGATTCGTTCTATAGGTTTTGGGGTGGATTTGCTTTTTTTTAAAAATAAGCCCAACTAAGCCATATAGAGCAACTGACAACATTATTAAAAAAATGAAATTGTAATTTCTTATGGGGAATGATATAACTATTTCAGGTGGTGTAAATATAATTTTGCGTTTGTATATGTCACTGGAAGTTAAAAACATTTTGGATACTGTTGTATTCTATTTGTATTGCTTTGTAATATTTGTTTTAGATTTTTTTAAATTGTAAATAGGGGTACTATGTGATATTACTAGGGGTACTATGTAAATAGGGGTACAATGTAATATTACTAAGGGTACAATGTAATATTACTAGGGGTACTATGTAAATAGGGGTACAATGTAAATAGGGGTACAATGTAATATTACTAAGGGTACTATGTAATATTACTAGGGGTACAATGTAATATTACTATGAGTACTATGTAAATAGGGGTACTATGTGATATTACTAGGGGTACAATGTAAATAGGGGTACTATGTAATATTACTAGGGGTACTATGTAAATAGGGGTACTATGTAAATAGGGGTACTATGTAATATTATTAGGGGTACTATGTAATATTACTGTTTGCTTGTTGCAGCTCTCTTTTGTTTCCAGATTGAAGCTGATCTGCAGACAACGTATGAATCTTACCCATTTTTCGATTTCAGCATCTGAGCCAAATATTCTTAAAGTGCGATCAGCTTTGAAGCAGAAATTGGAAACACGTCGAACAATGATTACCCACAGTCCTCTAGTTCGAAGGCGGGAGAACAGGCCTTTGCAACTTAAGCGTAAACCTCCCCTCTCAAGTATGTACATTACTTGTAAAGCCATATGTCTGTTCAAATGTATTTTTAACAAATTCTAAAAAAATAAAATACTAAATAGTGTTATTTTATTTTGATTTTGTCGTAAATCTTATTGTCTTAATAATGAATAAATCATTTATGGATTAATATTGTTCTATCTTAGATTTATTTGATTAAAGCGGATGCTGATTTACTGCTACTCAATATTAATATTTGTGGGTAGAGTTTGGAGATTAATAAACAATTTTTTTTTTTAAATGTAACGAATTATGTTTGACACTAATATTGGATAACATTTCCAACTGTAGTTAATAATGTATGGGATAATGATCCTGATGTTCTGGTGACATCAGCTGATCATGTGACACAGACATGACCTGCCTGCCCACGTGACCCTGTGTCCTTTGACCTCAGCTAACCTATCCTCCCAGAAACTTTGTTGGCATGTCGAATGATGGTGGCAAATTGTTTACATTAACCTTTGAAATAAATGGAAAATTGAAATAACCCAGCACAAATAATGTCTGCCTAGGTAGGATGTATTGAAGTGTGGCATTTGTTTTTTTGCATGAGTTTTAATACTAGGTCGACTAACATTTTTTTCCTGGCGTATTTGTATTTGGACAAGGTCATATGACTGTTGTACTATGTGGTTAATTTTATTTTCTATACAAAACTAAATATGTTTAAATGGAATGCAATTATCCTACACTTGTATGTGGGATTTTCTTTTCCAATGCCAGTTCTTTGGGTATTCATTCGGTATTTGGGCATTTAGGAATAATTTTAATATATGGAATTTTTGGGGTATTAATTTGGTATTTGGGGATTTAGAAATAATTTTATTATATGGAATTTGAGTAGCCGCCAATTATTTAAGAATTCTACTGCATGGATATTTTGCACTTTCAGACCTTGACGTGTGCATTTGGCATATGTACATGGCATATTGAAATAATAACTTTTGGTTGTTAATCCTTCATTAAATACTGATTAGTGGTGATTATTATTGTGATTATTAGTGTTCATAATTACTGTTAACAGCAGACTCACCAAAGAAATTTCGTATATTTTACCATGTCCAATTACCCATATTATTAAAATAAAAAATAAAATTATATTTGCACAGCGGTGGTCTAGACTACCTGTGATTTATGTTAAATCTTTTTTTTTTTTAAAGGAATAATTTTTGGAGCGTTTCCACCTTTCTAGAATTACGGAAAAATACATAATGCTGTCAATATTGAGTGATTACTATAAAATAATAGGAAACATTTCCCACTTTTCCCCCAAATAAGATAGTTTCTTTTGTTAATTTATCAGATCCAAACGTTAAGTAATTTAGTAATGGACAGTTTTGATTTCAGTTTG
>JAUTBT010060476.1:0-7500 GCA_032361225.1 Lepetodrilus schrolli | reverse complement strand
ATAATGACGATTTTTTATATATTTATTGTTATGAAATACGGATTTGGTTTCAAAACCAAACATATTTAGATGATGAAACTTTGAAAATTTGTTATATTCTAGTTCTTATTTTAGTGTACATTCCATCCTTTTGACACATAGAAAACTGCCTTTGAATGCAGGCCACGAAAGTTTACTTAACAGTAAAAATCTATGAAACACAAATTTACTGCCATTGTTGTTTTCTATTGTTAGTGGATAAAGGCTAGTAAACGGTATACTAAATACTGTAAATCATGAAGTTATGAGAGGTTAATATTTTGCTTCCCTTCAACCAATGACATTATCATAACATCAATTTATCATGACTGTCATTCTTGCCTTCTATATTCTGTTTTTCGACTTTACTTTCTAGCAATATATTTAAACAAACGGAAACTGATTTTTTTTTTTACTTAAGGCTCAATGTATCATAAACTGTTAATAGCTTATGTGGTATGATATGTTATTTATATTAGAGAATGCTGTCACAACTTAAATATACTCAACAAAATACATTAAAGGCTTGTGTGTGGAAGCTTTCTACCAAATTTCAGAAATTGGTTTGAGGAAGTTGCTGCCATTTTTCTTCTAGTGTGCCTGCAAGTTCTTGAAGAGTGCCTGGAGCTCGTAGTTGTTTGGAAATTCTTCGTTATTAAAATAATAAAAGGCTAAAGTTATATTCCCCAAAAGTCTACTGGCCCATAATTAATTTTGTTGAGTATATATCCTTATATGCAAATTGGTAATTTTGTTTGCACTAATTGAATAAAACCAGATTGATCAGGAATAGAGACTTCCCTAATATAATTGATGTATTTTGGATATTTGGATTATTTAATGTAAAATGTTTTTGTGACTAAATCAGTTGTACTTCATTCATAGTTTTGCTTCGTAATGGATCAATTCTAATTGTAATGTTAACATTCAGCGATCACTTTACAAATTAAGTTTATACGTTACATATAGATCACAATGAACTTGTACATTTTTTGTTTTACTAACTTTCATCTTTTTGTCTTTTCCAGGATAATGGGTACCCGTTTCCGTTCCGACCCGGACTTAGCTACCCTGGTAGCGATCTCAGTCTGTACACATCTCCCTCGATGCCCAACATCTCCTTGGGGCGACCCCCCACATCAGGACCGTCTTCTCTCAGTGTAAGCAGTCCCTAGGGGTGACACTTCTGGGCCCAGACCTAAATAGCATGCAAACAATTGTACAACTTCAATTTTTTATCCTATCATTTTTTTTTTTTATCAGGGGGGAATTGTATGACGATGTCTGAATGATGGACTCCATTTGTCTTGAGAACGTGTTAGCAATTCTGATAGTCTGCGAATTTTATCCTATGATTTATTTTGAGGTTTGAATTGGGTTTTAAAGTCACTCTCAAGATGATTTCACTCACGCTTATGAGTTTACATCAGTAACAAACATGCAACACCTGTAGTGCTAATTATGCAGTAAACCTGCCCAGATAGTGTACAAATAATGACAGATCTTAAATATTTATCTATCTTTTGTATTGTTGTTTCAATTGTGAGTTAGGGGCAATTACAACATTATTACACTTATGACTGTGAACACCAGCTGGCATCACTTGACTGAGTTTACCATGAAATCACACTGAAGAATGCTTTTGCAGCCTCGACGTCCAGATTCCATTTGCATTGATATGAGGTGGTGTATGTGGATGTGAGAAATGACCTGCGTAATGTTTGTACGTTGCAGGGCTCCACGTCAAGCAGTGTAGCCTCGGAAGAAGAGTTACGTGCAATGTCCGCCCGACTTGGGATGCCCATAACTGGTCACATTCTCCCCAACGCTTTGCCCGGTTACTTCCCTGCATTGCCAGGTAAAACAAAAACTTCCACAGCTCGGAAAGTTGCCTAGAAACTTGTTGAGAAATTTGTCAGTGTTTTATTTACAATTTTGTATCCTTTTTAATCTAGTTATGATAACAGCAGTTCTTTGGAATACAAAATATGTGAGGTCATTGCTATGCAAGATATGTATTTTATGTTTTTTAAAACAAAAAGAGAAGAAAGATATATGTGTGTGTCATGAAAAACCTCCTCGCGTATGGGTGAAAGATTCCCGCTGCGACAACCCACTCATGAAAAGGGAAAAATGGAAATTACATTGATATTGCCTTTCATGTTTTCATCACTAGGAACCTTATTTTGTTCTCTGTGTGGCTGAAATCAGCGATTAAATATTTAAAAAAATCAAACCAGCTTATTTGTCTGTTAAGAAATACAACCTGATCGTGTTAAGGTATTTGAATAGTTGAATGCACAATAAGGTACGATACAATAGGACAGGATATGAGTGTATTTCTGGGGGAATTTGCTGTACATTAGAGAGATAAAAAGAAAAGAAAACTGCGACTATAACATTATAATGCAGTGATTATTGATATTTTATGCATTCATACTTAATGTTTAATGCATTCATAATTTTACTGTTTGATGTCAGTTATAGTCTGGCAGGTAATGTTACAAACTCCTGTTTGGTACTGTTACTCAAATACTAGTTAACGCAGGTAACTCAAATTAGGAAATACTTGTACCCAACCAGTTCCAATATTACAACTTCGTAGATCGCCAAATAAAGCTTCTGTCTATTTAACACATTAGTATTTCACTTCACACTTTTCCTAACTATGGGGGTGTGTGTGTGTGTGGGGGTGTGTGTGTGTGTGTGTGTGTGTGTGTGTGTGCTCTGTACTATCAGGTAACAGCGATTTACGTAGGTAGATTCGATCACCAATGACAATTGGTCACATGACAATATCATGAATATTCCTGTTGTCCACGTGCTGACAGGTGAAACCTGTATCGTTCGTTATCAACAGTTATGTCACGCAGGTTCTATCAATGTAGATGCATACTACTTCATTAAAAAGCTTTACTAATATCTTCAATTGGAAAGTGCACACACATGCCCATTTATATCCATATTCAAGTATACATATACAAAGGTGACTTGTCATGCTTAATAAAACTCTCAAAAGCTGTCATGAACATTGTGAAGTATGACAGTTCGTGCAATACAGAATTCGTTGGGCCCGGGGATGGTATCAAAATGTACATAGACATTTTTAGTGTAATGTAATAATTCATAGAGGTACAATTTGTGAACTTCCTAGTATTAAATGAAAACAAAAATATGGCCAACTCGTAAGTTGAAATAGTTCTCCATTATGATCATGACCTCGATATCTCCAGATACACTATGACACACTATGACACACTATGATACACTATGATTCACTATGATACACTATGACACACTATGATACACTATGATACACTATGATACACTATGCAAAACTTTCCTTGCTAAGATTTCTTCTGAGATAAACTTTATTATCGATTTTTGAATGTCACATGACCAATTGTCATTGGTGTTCTAAAATGTAAATCACAGTCACGTGATAGAACGGCATCCTCCTCCGCATATTTAGCAAAAGTGCGAAGTAAAATAGTAATAGGTTAAATAGACAGAATTTTCATTTGGCGATCTACGAGTTGGCAGGGTATATGCATTTTGCAACTCTGTGCAAAATTTTAGTCACCTGCATTAAATAGGTTTTGAGTAACGATACCAAACAGGGGTTTGTAACATTACCTGCCAGACTATAACTGAAGCTTGATGCTTGCTGTCTGCTGTCCTTACAGTAATTGAGGGCGACTTTCCGCCTGGAACGAGCCAAGCATATCTGGCCGCAGCTGTGGCGGCAGCAACGTCAACCCCCGGTGGAAAGATCAGCTCGATTGTCAGCCCGTACTCCATTCCACCTTCAGGAACAGAACCCCCAACAAACCCCGCTCACAGACTGTCACGGTAGGCCCAGACCAGAACATTCTCACTGTCATATGTTCTGTTTACAGGCAGTCATGGCATTTACAAAACAGGCCCCCGTTCCACAGAATAATCGTAACGCTACGAGAGTCTAAACTCGTTTGCTACTCCATGCTAACGTACAGGAGCTACAACTCTCGTAGCGCTACGATTGTTCTGTGGAACGGGCCCCAGCACAACATTTCTGAACCTTTTGAATAGTAGTACATTACAACCAATAAACTACAATAACTTCTCTGTATAGGATAACATCCTAGTAACAGTCCATTTGTGAAAAAGAATGTCTGAATCGACCACTACGAGGACGTTATCTCACTTAAAATACAGCACACATTTCAGGTGCACTCCGGCTGGATTGTCAAATATGGGTGAAAGATTCCCGCTGTGACGTAAAACACTAATTCACTCACTCTCCGGCTGGATTTGTCATACACACATCGTGTTCCATGCATGCTGGGTGAACACGTCGTGAAGCACGTGCTGTTGCTGGCCACTGTGACTGTTTCAAAAGACTTGATGAATTTTGGTTGATTTCTTTGTAATCTGCATAGCTCAGGTGGTAAAGCAAAGGACTCATTGCCAGAAGTCGTGAGTTCGATCCTGACTGTAGTCGGGTGATTGTACTCTGTAGTCGACACAATCTCAAATACTGTAAATTAGGAAATTAATGCGAAAAATGCGATTGGCTTATGGTCGTATTTAATTCCTGCGCATTAAATACATTCTGTATTTTTGGGCCGAACTGACTAATGTGTACCCTAATTTCGTGCACTTGTCCAAATAACAGTTACATATACAAAACTAATAACAATTACTGATCCATGAACATTGCCTCGTATATTATGCTCAAAGTAAATACATTGTATATTCGTGTCGGTATTGTCGTGACAAAGAAACAGACAGACAGAATAACACAATAGTTGCTTAATTGCCAGACAGGTTAAGTCTTCAAGCATACTAGAATATGAGCACTTGTCTAATCAACAAGTCCGGCCAAATGCCATCCACGCTTGATGCACACTTTGTCTTTAGACAGAGTGTCAAAGGTGTTCATCATCCATTGAGCGTGAAGGAGCTTAAGGGCTCTTATACTCCCAAGTGTCATATTTTGAGTTAATCTAATTACTAGTTCATTATGTGCACATATGAACCGTTTGAAAATAATTTCATTATGGAAAATAAAGATATGTCCGGGAAAAAACATGAATAGAGGCCTGGCCAATCGCATTTAATTGGTGTCGCATTTATGTCTAAAATCGAGAGGTCGCATTAAATTAGTGGCTCATTAATTTCCTAATTTACAGTAATGCATTTGAAAATTGTACATTCATACATGATAATGGACAGAAAACTCTACATTCGTAGAAAATAATCAACAGATTTATATTTTAAAGATTGTGTCCCACATTGACAGGACTAGTTTTATGTTAATTGTACAAGATACGGAAATTGTCAATAAGCCGGTGTGCTTGTTTCTGTCTGGTGTCTTGTACTGACACCCCACTCTGTCTTGTACTGATACCCCACTCTGTCTTGTACTGATGCCCCACTCTGTCTGTGCTGCAGCCACCGGCCCCTAGGGCGGACCCACTCAGCCCCACTCCCTCTGGGTCATCCAGTGTTTCAACAGCAGCAGCAGCAGCAGCAGCATCTGCTACAGCAGCAGCACGACCAGTACATGAAGGACAACCAGAAACTCTACTTAAAACAGGTCGGTGCAGTCACGAGCAGTGGCGGTCAAAATCATCTGTGTACAATATTATTTAAATATCTGTATGAAATACTGGTTATTAATTATCTTCACTTTGGAAGGTAGTGGTATTTGCAAGGCTTTTATTTCTACGATCGGGTTCCATCAGTATTGTTGAGAAATTGAACTTGTGTGGTTAAATTTAATAAAATTAAAGGGTCACAGTCACGTTCTACTGACTGGTCGTAGTGCAATGACAGTCATCTCCATATACCTTTACGTGAGTAATGAATCTTGCAGTGCAACGATCCTTCTGTATTTTTCTAATAACGGCTACAAATTTATATATTTTCTCCTGATTGAATTATTAGTGTAATTACGGTACATGCTGTCCATTCTACAGCAATGTCAGAACCATTGGGGACGTATATCATTGAGTTTTATTCTTGGTTTTTCAGCAGTTACGACAAACAGTTCTACAGCGTGCAGGCAGTAAAACCCACATGGAGAATGTTGATGAAGAAACAGAGGTCAAACTAGCACAGGTAACTATTGCATCTCTAGATTTAGGATCTCTCTTATGGCCTTGCATAATCCTGCAAAAATCTGAAGATGCATTCTAATTTGGTTTTTGGTAAAAAACAAAAATCGTGGGATTCTTTCATTACACTGAAGAAAGATTTTAAAACAATAACTCATTCACACTTTGAAATTGTATAATTTTCATGAATTTATTATATAAATATTTCTCATATTGTTTAATTTTGCTTCATGACTTGAGTGTTTATTCTCTTATTCATGTTCCATTTATTAGTCAACCGTGCGTTCCACCCCACAGGAAATGAAGGAGTCACGTGACGCGGACAGCATCCCCGTCGACAGCAAAATGGAGGAAGGAATGTCAAGTGAGCTGGAGAAACAACAGCGCGACCGCGAAGCATACCTTGGCCAGCAAAGGGAGATAATCAAGCCCCGCCCCAAGGGCCCCTCGCACCACCGACCCCTGTCTCGTACCCAGTCCAGTCCCCTGGTCATGTTCTCAGTACCCCCGCAGCAGACTCCAGAAACTGGGCCAGTCTCATACACGTTTACTACAGGTGAGGGTGGAGATGAGATGGAACCAGTTTAGTGTTTTCTGAATCTAGATGCATGTGGGACACAATTCAGTTCTGATAAACTGGGCCAGTTTTGTACATGCTTACTATAGGTGAGGGTGGAGAGGTGATGGAACCGGTTTAGTGTTTTTGTGTGTAATATTGGTGCATAATTAATTAGACCGAATTAGCGACATCCCCAGATATGTGCTCAGACCTAAGTGGAAGTTTTTAATTTTTGGCAGAATTGGGCGAGAAATGGACAAAATGGTCTAGAAATATATTATCAATTTTTTTCATATAAATGAATAAACAATCAAGTTCAATCAACTTGGATCAGAAATGATGAAGAATTCTATATCTTAAATTTCAAATTAGCAATCATTTGATTAGTGGGGGCATCTCATGATCAGAACATTATAATGGAAGCATACTTCTCAGGTACGAGCGTATATCTCATTCTAAGATGTCGTGAAGTGTTATCATTAAAAGGTTCAAACTGGGCCAGTTTTGTTCACGTATACTACCAGTGAGGGCAGAGAGGTAATGGAACCAGTTAAAAAAAAATCTAGGACTATGAGTGCACGAGGGGCTAAATATAGGTGCATGGGGCTTAATATTCCCCCTGTTGCTTTTAATCAAAGGGTATCTTTAGTGGTCTCCCTCAGGATTAAGGTTAATAACCTTTGGGCCAGGTCAGAGTGAGGTCCTTATTGAGTGAGAAAAATGTATTTTTGAAATATGTTGTTTTTTATTGGGGTTTAGAGTCGCTTTCAAGATTCTTTCACTTATATCACGACTTGTCAGTTTAGGGCAGGAGGAAACCCG
>JAUTBT010060465.1:0-14807 GCA_032361225.1 Lepetodrilus schrolli | reverse complement strand
GGTTTACTGCAACATTCAGCACTACAGATGTTGCTGGTTTCCTCCTGCCCTAAACTGACAAGTCGTGATATAAGTGAGAGAATCTTGAAAGTGACTCTAAACCCCAATTTAAAAAATAAATCACTGGGCAATATTGGTTGGGGAAGTACACATACTTGTATACATTCCACTTCGTCCGTCCTGCAGGTTTTACAGCTGCTGCCTGACCACTGGTCAGTGGGTCTGTTGTCTCAGTTCCTGACGCGGGCGGTCAGAAAGAGTGTCCACTGTAGCAGGATGACACACATCGAGCGCATGATGGCCAGGGGAGAGAACCTCAACGTCAAACAGATCTGTATTGAGCTGCAGAGGGACCCCGTAGTAGTGAACGATGACAGGTTCGTCCAAACACTGAAATAATGTCCGTTCAAATCCCGTCCCAGCAGCAATTATCGCGAAAGTTACATTTCTGACATGGTCGTGATAGGATGTACTGTCTGGACCATGGCAATGCAGTTATCATCCATCAGTACCAGTCTGTGCTTGCGAGTTTACTGCAACATTCAGCGCTACGGATATTGCGGGTTTCCTCCTGCCCTAAACTGGCAAAGCGTAATATGTGAAAGTATGTTGAAAGTGGCTCTAAATCCCAAGTAAAAAAAATAAAATATATATATAATAATGTGTTGGACCAAATCCATGCTTGAAAATATGCTAATAGTGTTACATTATTACTCCCATTGTACCCTCAGTATCCTTCTCAATTCCCTTGGCGAGTATACAACTCATGCTACCATTTTCAGGTCCCAATGTTACAAAATGTGTTTGAGTACAAACCCAAGCTCAACTCAAGGTTTTATTCACTATTTCCCATATAAAATGTAAGCGTGGGCATGACATCATACACAAAACATTTGTAATCTCGTGGTCGGGTTAGCATTCACATTTCCGTCTAGTACTACTGGGTACCCATTTCCTGCTGGGTGAACTCGGGAATTTTCACAAAGCCATTGGCCTAAGGCAACACCACGATGTACTCGGGTCTGGAGCTCCAAGATAAAAAAGAACATCCATGGCATCATTTCTTGAAGCTCTCCTATCTATTATGTCTATGAGACCATAAGCACTTTCATAGCGATCTCTTATACGATCTTTTATGCGATTGGGAACATACGAGAGCGCCATGGCCTCATAGTGGATATGAGAGCTTCTAGAAACAATACCCAGGACATCTCTGATTCTCCTGCACGCGGAATCATAATGGTGACATTCTTTTGACCTGTGCGAAATGTTCGGAGTACTCCGAACAGACAATTTTGTCAATGGGACTTTTCGCACACTGCATGATCTGTACTGGCAGGAAGTGCAGACCGAACTGCAAAACTACAGTGACGTCACGACATCTAAGGCAACTCTTTGCCGCCATCTTGCTTGTGCAAGACGTGTGCGAGTCATTCCTTTCACGTCACCTGTCCGTCTGAGAACACTTCGCACAGGTCCAAGGAACGGAGCCAGTGTCGTTCTTGCTTTGATGAAATTTGAATTGTTATCATTTGAAAATATTTTTATATTCGAAATTTTTGAATTTTATTTATTTAGATATTTTATTCCAGATTTTCCTCTATGCATGATTTCTTTTTATGATGCATCATTCATTTTGTCTTTTCAGAATGTGTGCGGTGTGCAATAGAGCTTTCAGTGAGCCTATGTTCGTACGATATCCCAATGGTATTGTAACTCACGTGCATTGCACCAAGAACAAATATGTGTGTCCGGTGACTGGCAAACTGTTCAGCTCGCTCGTGCAAAAAGTGGACGTCAGCGCTCGTGACAGTTGGAAGTGACGTCATGTCATCGTATCTAGTTATGCCCTATTGATGCACTACGTAATTGATTTCGACACACAGTGAGGGACGAGAGACGAGATTCAAAATAGGACGAGAGATGGATGCCCTGGCATGGATTTCTCGGGGGAAAAAATCAGAACTCGTCGGCTGAATTTAAAACTCATGAGATGTAGTTTCCAGTTAACAATTGGAAACACGATTTTTGTTTGCCTAAAGAAATGCAAATTGCTGAAACTCGGACAAGTCATTTTAGTGACTTACTTTCGTTTCAAGAAATCGGCACATAATGTTGGATGGTTGAGCGAGAGAAAAATAACTTTCAGTATTTGCGCTGAAATATTCACAGCGAGAGATTGGATCCAGACCGAAGAAAAATGCGAATTTAGATAGTGTGTATATTTAAGTATATACTCAACAAAGTTAAATAAGGGCATTTTTGGACATTAATAAATCCCAAACATTTACAGGCTCCAGGTATTAAATGGCACCAGATTTCTCGAGGTTCCACACAAAATATTTGCCAGCCCTTAATTAATTTTGTTAAGTATATTTCCAAACCCGGGCATAATTATATATCAACAAAAACCTGGATTTGTCTTTAGTATATACATATATATTAGTACTACTTTGTTAGGTTATTTATTGATAGAAAACTTTATTACCATGTTGAAAAATATAGGATCATATTAACCCTCTCCTTGCTGGAATAGGTACAGTCATTGCTCTTTAAGGCATTTATGGTTGCCTTCAGCATGGAGAGGGTTAATGTATATTAAAATCTTATTTCATGGTGTTGCCATTATTGTTTACAACATCTGAATGATGTTCTGAAAATTGTTATGTTTATTTATTGTTTAGAAAATATATATTCTTTCAACAATGTTAAACAATGTTTATTTAAGAATGTAAGTATACCTTTGTTTTAGGAAGTTTAAAGTTCACAATAAGAGATTTGGGGGGCGATGAGGGTGCATATATTATTTTCCCCAATAAATACAATGCAACATAATCTAGTTATACATATTAATACAAAATAAAATGGTATAGTATGTTGCTAAACTATTTTTGTTTGGTATATATTCATGCCTGATACACATAAATCAATTAAAATTAAAGCACAAACACACCCATAAATATAACAATACCACATATTATACATTTATACCTTTTATTACATTCCGACATTGTCATATTGAAATAATTCAATATTACGGTAATTTCTTTTTTCAACATTTATTATTTTTAAATTTAAATTTCTATTTGTAAGTTTAACAAAGATATATTATTATTGTATAGACGCATGTTTTCTTTTGTGTTAGCTCGTGTGTTTATAAAAACCTGCGTTTAAGTTCATAATGTAAGATTGCATCGATTGAATGAATGAAAAGATAACTGGATTAGTCATATGTATAGAGAAAACAACAAAACAGAATAAATGTTTCAATATTTTGCCTCTGTTTTGGTGAATCTATTGTGTGCTGATAAATGTTTAATGAATGTAGCTCAAATTCTAATTTGTTTTATGTTCAACATAATTAATTAATAGCCAGTAGGCATTTTGAACACAAGTTTAGCTTTGTTGAAAAGCTTTATATAATTATTTTATGAAGTTGAATGAAGAATTTCCATGTCTACAAGTTCAAGGTACTCTTCAAGAACTTTAAGAAGAACTGGGATAAGAATGTCTCCAGATTCCACAAGTTTGAGTTCTGAAATTTGATTGAAAGTGTCCCGAAAAATATCTGCTGGCCTTTAATTTATTTTGCTAAGTATAAATCCATCTAATTTCGAGCAATAGCATTTATGTCCGTCTGTACTCCCACATTGCTGTTAATATATCATCTTTGGCTCTTCAGTTATACTGACTTGATTGATTGATATATTGATTGATTGAATTAGTGTTATTCGTCCCAGTGGGAATATTTCACCCGTGGCGACTACCATATTAGATTATTATATTAGACGTGTAAGTCAATAAACCAAGAATGTAAAACCATGCCAATAACGGTAAAAAACCATATACAACTGGATGTGTAGAACATAGATAATTAAACAGACGATAATGAAAAGACAATGCATAATTAAAACTTCATATAGTCTAATATCATTTAACAAGGACGAAATAAGGGTGAACAATGTTTGAGATTAAGCGAAGAATAAAATTCAGCACGCTGAGTTTCAAATTACACACAGTCGAGCAAGGACCGAGAGGTCCTCGTGACACCCAACGGGCCGAGGCACTAGCATGCCAAACGAGCAGTCATGATGCTTAAAACGGATCTTAATAAATCTCAGTTCGAACAAAAAAACAAATACGTTAACAAATCGTGTACATTACCCTCTTACAGGCGTGTGACATGTATGACAGGTTAACTATCCATCTTTAAAAGTCGTTTTTTTAAAACTATTCAATACTATCGTGTTCAACTATCGCAATAGTATTACAATAGTATAATTGCCCCCCAATAGTCGCCCAGACCCATTATTATATATCGTTGGAAAGCCGGAAGTGTGTAGAATAAGAATATGTATGTAGTCAAAAGATTCTGATGGACGATTTTGATTTCAAGCGTGGTCTAGGGTGTAAAACACAGATCTTAGGATGAAGTTGAGGGTTACCTAAAACATCGCATTTTAATAGTGGACACCGTTTAATCACGTTATTATCGAGGATGCGGTTACCGTGGTTATGCCGTGTCCTACAGGAGAACAAGAGGTTTATGATTCAAACTATTACTTCCATTTCATCAATAGTTGTCGTATAACTGTCTTCAAACATATACTTCAGTTTTAATCAAACTTTTTTTGGCATGTTTTTCATGCTGCATTTAATTTTTAGCGATCATGGGTAGAAATCAAATAGCATTCGTCGCGTATGGGTGAAAAATTCCCGCTGTGGCGTAATACAATAGTTCACTCAATAACATGCACTCACATTTTATGATTGGCAACTTGTAGTTGCTTGGACAAAGAACTGTGTGAATAATATGCTCATTCCCAAATTAATAATGCACCACACACTGTCAATGGTAATTACAATTCACACGCATAGATGTCTACCCAAGAGGATTCTTATCGAATACGCCACTAGGGTTAGCATTAATAGTGCGTAATTTTTTTTCACAATTAACTCCATTTATTCCAAACAGTATACTAGGTTTTGAAAGAGATAGTTTTATAGGTTGTCTCTACAGAAGTATGATGTAGAAGTATGATGTCATGATACAAAACATTATGTTACCTGCATATAGTATATTTAATATGGTGAAACACAAGCCTTGTCCGCAAAGATGGAATTCATGAACATGTTTTTAAATTGGAAATGTCTTTTTAAACTGTTAGGATTGCAAGATGTCAGATGTTGTATTGGCCACGTGGACTGGATTATATGTAGGCAAATGTTCGGGGAAATATTTTGAAAATTGGGTGGTCAGAGACGCAATATCCTGCACTATTAGGGTAAACATAAGTAGTAGGCCTACGTTTTAAATATGCTGTCCCCATTACAAATGCAATGTGTGTTTTTCCCCCGCTACTATATTTGGATAAACAGTCATTTTGTACGTTTTGTTTCGTTAATACAACTTTTAATTTGAAATTTAGATATGATTTTATAAGCCAAGGCTTCATAATGCTTTTAATTAATATATGTGTGTGCACCCGATAATTATTAACTCTCTAATTGATTAGTTTTGATCGATATTTGTATATTTATATTACTTGTAACGGTTGATAATTGATATTTTAAGTGTTATTTTTGTGTGTGCTGAAATACGCAATGGTGAAGTACGGTTTTTGAGGCCTCTATATTATCAGTTGTGAATATGTACACCTATTGCGTAGCTGATTGTGTACCATGTGGATTCGAATGAGATTATATCACACAGTTTAGTGATAGAGGCGGATTAATAAGAGCCCGAGAGTATGTAAGGGGTCTTGGGGTATATTCCCCGGATATTTTTTTTTATTGAACATCAAATGTGCTTAGAATTAATTTTCCGCAATTTATACTTAAATATTCGACAGTAAAAGGCTCTGAAAATAACTTTCTCTGACGTTCGTGAACACAAGTATCACTAGGACCTTCAAATCGTTCATACGTCAGTGAGCAATCGTAATTATTTTAACTGAAACATACCGCTGCGAAATCACTGACAAATTGTAGGTTATTCTACGCTTAAAGAATCCATTCTGTTAAATACAGACGTGTCTTGCAAGCAACCAGAATAGTGGGAATACCCGACAAAATATGGAAATACCAGAGCATGGTCGCACCATCCAGAAACTTTATCAGCTATGAGCGATCGTGTGTGTATGCCCTAATGATTTGCCTAAATAAATAACGAAAATTAAAATAGTGTATGTAGGGCCTACTATTACTGTGAATTTATATACTACCACGTATGAAATTAGTACAGCCCTATTTATTCATTGACTAACATCATCATCATCATCATCATCATCATCATCACCATTACAATCCAAGACAAGTATACAAGGTCAAGGACACTATCGTGAATCTCTCGTATTTCCATTACGATACCATAATAACCTTCTCGTAAATTGTCGTATACATTACGATCAATATTACTTACGAGGCAGTTATGACATCGCAGTGGATATGGGTGCTTTATGAAGATGCCTTTACAAAAATGTGCTTATGATTTTATTTTTGTTGTTGTTGAAAACCTGTTTAACCTGCATGGTCTCTCTTGTACGAAACGGCGTAACTGTAAGGTAACCTTATCTCAAACCTATGGTTACGGTTGGGGTTACGGTTATCTTAAGGTGGACTAACACGGGTCGATCGATTGTAACGATGCGTCGAATCGCGCCGTGTGAGCGCACATGCGATTCGATTCGCAACGATAGAGATCGCATCAGTAGAATAAGTTCTACTCCAACGACCAACCGAACTACACTCGTACAACCGATCGAGCGAGCCTTTAGAGTTGTGCCGTTTCGTATAACGAGAGTCTTGCTCCTCAGCTATGCCGATTTCTTCATGCTCCGCATTATGTATTCTTCTTATACAAATTACCAGCATATACTTGTAGCTTGACAATAACCACATGTATTATGCAAAACACAAGATGCAGTGATTGAGCGGAATTAAGAGAGAACGTAAGCGTGCAAGCATTTGTATAGTTCCCATATAATACGCATCGTTAGTAAGTGGATACTAAATACACGAACGTACGTGAACCTCTTCATAAAATTTAATACCTTTCTATTTAAATGCGCTTATAATTGTGAACGGTGTTAGCTGCACATGTGTTCAATGCTGCGTTATATCGGGTATACTGAATCATACTCTCATATATCAGTGCACCGGAATGTAAGTCTAAAGGTGAGCGTACATGCAATGCGATTCGCAAAGACCGAGATCGCATGACTAGAACAGGTTCTACTCGTACGACCAATCGAACCAGACTTGTCGTGCAACCGATCGACCCGTGCGAGTGAGACTTATGGTTCTGTACTCGAATCCGAATGAAAGGGGCAACTACCAAGAAATAGGAAGCTGTTGAATGTCAGAATGAAGTCACAGCAAGTAATATCGTGTATTCGGCCATGACCACCTCAATAAACACACGGCCTTCTTTTAGCAGTATGGTTGTTTTCAGTTAGAGGTACGCGATGCCATAGTTAATTATTCATACGTGTTCTGCGCGCATGCGTGGACACTTAATCCCAGTAAGTGACTTCTGATAACAAAACAGAAACCAGCAAGGAGGGAATACTTGTATGGTTATTAATTCATGAATATTTTATAACAGATTCCAGAAGAGGTTTTGGGACTGTACATTGTATTGATTAGGAAGGGACGATGTGTGTGTGTGTGTGTGTGTGTGTGTGTGTGTGTGTGTGTGTGTGTGTGTGTGTGTGTGGTGGTGGGGTGGGGTCATGTGGGTCCCAGCACGCAAGCTACCATTGCAATTTTATTATTGGCATATGTCGTATTTCGCAGAGGATAATTTGGACTGTGTTATTATAATCATGTCTATTGCTAGCACTTCATCAAGAAATAATAGCCAATGACTATACCGATGTATTAAGCCCTATTTGACCAATCAATGGTGGCACGTCAATAAAAAGAACATTGTATTCTATTTAAATGTCATTCATTAAACCGATCGAAAACTAACAGCGGAATAATTTTGGAGTGACTTTATTATAAAATAAATAAAAACGGCCGTGAAAATAAAATAAAATGTTTTCATTAAAATAAAAAAAACTATGACTGTCGACGTTAAGGGCCAAGAGTTAGTTATTCAATGTTCACACATTTCTAGAAAACACACGTCATGTCAGTACACCCAAAATTGTCGTAATATATATTTGTTTAAAACAAACTTCCAACCCGTTTCGTCTCAGGAATCCGGGAAGTTATGCTATTGAATGGACGTATTTATTTCTAAACAAACTTGCAGTACGTTTCATATCACGACATATAGTATATTACTTATTGTTAAGAATCCATGACATGATACTATATGTATCCCTCTCTAACATCCCTCTTGTTGATCATTATTAATTACTATATAAATGAATTAATGTTTTTCTCATCTACAACCATTTGGTGGTTTTTCGAGAATAAACTGAAACTGATAAGTCGTTCCAGTCATTGTAGTATCTACTACGGTAATGCAATGTAAATTTAATATATTGTTAGGTTCCGTTTGTGTTTTCCCCCTGTTCCTATGTATGGAGATGTTCAGTTCTGTTCTCTGTTCTGATCTGATCTAGACCCGAGATTTCGAAACTTTCTTAAGTACAATTTCATGCTCAACTCTCAAATATTGTTCACAAATCCCCATATAAAAAGGGGAACTTGAGAATGAAATCTGTCCTGTCCTGTCCTGTCATGCCTGACCTGTCTTGTCCTGGTTCTGTTCTGGTTCTGTTCAGGTTCTGTTCTGTTCTGTTCTGCTGGTTCTGTTCTGTTCCTAGTCATCGGTCTGTTCCGTTCTGGTTATGTTCTTTTCCGGTCTGTCATGCTGCTTAAATCTGAACAACTGTTTCCTCGTCACATTCTACCTCTCACCGCAATCACTGCCGCGTGCCCAGAACCTATACCAACAAAGCTACCATTGTCTCCCAATTCCAGTAAAACGTACCGTGTGTATTTACCTAGACGTATTGTCCCATAGAGTGTATCCGCTATGGCGGAGGACATTATCAGCAACGAAGTATGTAAATACACCTCTGAAATACAGCGAACCATTTCCATCTCGGCATTCATCGTTTTAATGAGGTTTCTGTCCCATCATATAAATATAACGCACCTATAGCGCTATCATTTCGTGTATTGTTTCTGGAAGTGGCATCTCGTCACGAACGATGATCTACTGTATATGAAAGCTGGAATCATGCGTTTTCGGTTAGGACTCCTTGTAGCGGTTTGGTAGTTTAAACCCAGGTTTCGCCTCACATTATTCTGGTATTCGCTGAAAGAGTGAAACGTGTAAATATTAGCTTGTAACAAATCTTTATTTTTTTTACTGTTTAACTCCTTCGAGATAAAAGCATGCATTAATAAGTCATAAAAACACACAGAATCACAAGTCAAGCTTCTATACATTGGTTTCAATCGATACTTCTTCTTTCATTCTTTCAACCTCGACGACATGTGTACACGCGCGCAGACACACTGAAATATATATATGTATATAATTCGTGTGTCGCACGATTTCTCGATAATGCGCGGTGTTCGTATTGGTTGCGGGTCGAATTAATTAAGGTGTTCGCTTTAAATTAATGATACCTGTCTCCAGCCGACTAATTTCAAGCAACATGGCGATGACGAATGAAACTATGGACATGTTCTGGACCAGGTCTCCCACCGACGGGAACGTCCCCAGATTCGATAGCGACATGATCATATCGTATTTGACGTCGTGCGGCAAGGATAAGAACGCCACAAGAGGTCGGGGTCGATTCCGCGAGGGTTACATCCACGACGTTTTCGTCACCAAACCGAACGGCACCGATAGACTTTACCTCAAGGCCAAATGCGGCCAGAAGTTTTACAAACACTGCTATGACATTTGTGTCCAGCTGTCCAGAGCTACTGCGCATGTCGTGAAGGCAGAATGCACGTGCAATCCGTTCAGGTAGGTGGAGTTTTAATCGTTCCTAATTATATAATTTAAAATTTTGTTAGCTGCGGTTTCGTAGATCTATTTTGTGCCATATTAGCGTCAGAACAGAACACAACAGAATTTTATTTCTCAAAGAAACACACCTAGTGATATATGGGATATACAACATTACATAATATAGTTACAACATGCATAGACCACGTTTGATATACATGCATTTGGCAAGATCATAGTAATAACGAGCCATAACCACGCCAAAATATTAATGGGACACAAAAGAGAGATACGAATTCGATACCGCAGCTAAAATGTTGTATATGGGTTCTCATGTATATTTGTTTTATACGTTTGTATACTGGATTGATTGGAAGCTAAAACATAATCTATCCTAAAAGCTACGTCAGTACCATTGTATATATTCAATATGCATGAATACAGATAATATTTTTGTAGATATACTATAAGCATATTTAATCCACGCATACATGTAGCCTATCGCTCGACCACCTGGCCTACATGGAACGTGTACAACATTCGAAAGGTTGTGAAATTAATTATTAGTTCACCTAAATTAAGCATACATCATACTTACTAATTACTAATAATCAAATAACACGGTGTTGATTTTATTGGAACACGAATCCTTTGAAGTTTCCAGATGCGCGAAAACTTTTAACAGGAACAGAGAATACGTTGATCAATTATAAGGAAACTATCATAGCTAAATGTGTTGTATGTTGACGATTCCAACGTGTTTGAACAGTCGTGGTATATTGATTAATTAAAGTTTCAACTCGACCCGCAGATTATCGGTATATAGGGTTCTACGCCGCAGAAAGGCAGTGACTGGATATTGACAACACATATTATATGCCTACTCGCGGTGCAGTCATTGTTTATAGCCATTGAAAAACTGTTGTAGAACACTACATGATCTCTATGTATGCTTCTTGACACAAATCAAATCTTGTGTGGTCTTGAAAAGCATTGAAAACAATCCCTTTCGTTAAATATCGATTTCACAGAATTAATATTTAATGTAAATTGTAAGACGCTATGAATAAGCATGACTATTTTATGACAGTCATCTTTGTTCTGTGCTGTGGGCGTATTCCTAGGTGCGGTGGTGGGGTGGGGTGGGGTGGGGTGGGGTGGGAATCATAGGTAGGGAATGTGTGCCAGGGGAGTCTAGTGCATCCATGCTTTGGGGAAAACTAAAGGTCTTTAATTAATTATAACCCCCCCCCAAAAAAAACACACAAAAAAACACAAAAAAACAATTAATAATAATAATAATAATAATTAATAAAATTAATAATAATAATAATAATAAAATAGAACAAGAAAAACAAACAAACACACAAACAAACAAACCATTGTTATTCTTTTCAATATTTAAATAAATGAATTAGTGTTTCATATAGAGACACTTTAAAGATTCTTTCACTTATATCACGGCTTGTCAGTTTAGGGTAAGAGGAAACCCGCAATATCCGTATCACTGAACGTTGCTGTACACCTGCGAGCAGACCAAGAATGATAACTCTACAGACAGCTCATCCTATCGATATCGTGTCAGAATTGTATCTTTGATTCCGGGCACCCGGGACCTTTGGCTCCGATCCAAAAGTTCTATCATTGCTCTGCCATCCGACTCCCTTTCCAGTATTATTACATCCCCAATGTTTGAATTCGAATTCGTGTTCTTCGTATTTCACATTAGGATATATCGTAATAAGCAGAACCTGTCTATTTTTTCTTTTTTCTTTTCTTTTCCCTCTAAATAAAGGGATTCTTTTTCACATTAGAAGACTGCATGGCATCTTTGGTTTTTGGCATCACGGTATTTCCATCTGTTGCAGAAAACGGACGGCTGCGTGTAAGCACGTGGCAGGGCTGCTGTTCGATTACGACGATTTCTGGCGGTCGGAACTAAAAGAGCTCCAGCCTCAGTATCAACCCCATGAACACGTCTGCAGACGGAGACCAATAATGCCTCAAGACCACGGATAGAAGCAATGATCAGCCATTTTGTTTGGATTTTAAACATTCCTACTTTAAAGGAGACTTGACGGAAACCAAACATTCTTCGAGACCACGGGTATAAGCAATTGTGAGCCATTTTGTTTTTATTTTAAACATTCAGACGTTAAAGGAGACCAAACGAATTCGAAGAGCAGTCATGTTTCGAAACCACTGTTAGAAGCTATATGGCCCCATATTGGTTTTCTGAGGAGAGGGCATTGGTGAAATGTGTCTTAATGGAAATCTCTCACTCATTTACGACGGTCAAATTCAATGAGAATGGTTGTTCACAGAGTTGGAAGAAAGGGGTTGTTTCCCAGAAAAGAGGCGCATTTAATACGGGATCCCCATTCTTTATAGAAGGACACTGTTCGGTTGTGTCAGGTAACGATTGTGGTTCGAAAAGAAGAACAACAAATGACTAATGTCAACTTGTTTTAAGAAGTTTTGCTACGACCTGTTCATCAAGGTTCTCCACAATCCCAGCCTCACCAATGGTTAAGTCTACGGTTACGGTTGGAGCTAGGTAACCTTGAAGTTAGAAGGGACATCCGTTTCATATAGAAGGGACATCAGTTTGTATTATAATTAACCATGATTTTCGTTTTCGTTTTACTTTATCCCCATGCTAGCTCTCTATGCTCAGGTAGGATGCAATGTCACAGGCAACGGTTGGTTTGTATCACTGGATGTTGTCCGTGTCCGGGGAACTTACCGAAAAGTTATATACATGTATAACGTATTGATTTTAAAAAAAATTGAATTGGGGTTTAAACCGCGTTCAAGATTATTTCACTTACATCAAGGCATGTCAGTTTATTCGGGCAGGAGGAAATCCGCAACATCCCTAGCACTGAATGTTGCAGTAAACCTGCTAGCATCGGCTGGTAATGGCACACCAAGGATGTTAAATTGTTTGTACATATTCATATCTTATTTCCTTTCAATAATTATTTATTTTTGGAATATAACTGCGTTTAAGCAACTGCATGGATATTTCATTTTCATAATCATATAACATTATTATATGTATTATAATAAACGTATAAATCGTGGACGTTTTGTACTTTTCGGTATTGATATTTCATTTTCTTGTCGCGTATGAGTTAATCGTTTTGTTGTTAACCTTTCTCCTGCTGCAGACAACAATTAATGAACCCAGTGCATTGCAGACAATTGTTACGTATATTTTAGCATTGAGATGGTTAACTCAACAACTGTACCTGACAGTTATACAGGTACTCACTTGTATTAATTTGTACTGATTTGTTTGAATACATTTCAACGTTTCTGCACCTTATATACTCTACATAACATTTTTTAAATACACGTTTATAATAAAGGCGTTAATTAGAGAATTTTCGTATTCCTGGGTATTGTGTTACATACTTTTGTTAAGCAAGTGATATTATTCACGTACACTCAAACGTACACCATAGCCTGGGCAAGCCTGTTAAATGTCACGTGGCCAACATGGGAATCTTTTGAATCTTAGTTTGAAGCTAAACGTGGGGAAACTATAAGTCTCTATTTCCTGGACTAGCTATTTGAGCACGAAAACATCGTGGATTAGTCATATTTCTGTTTGACGTTGCACGCATCTCATGAACAGCATGATCTCGTGACACGATGGCCCACCCTTAGCTCTACCAACGGCGATCATTCTCCATCTCGTTTCCCTGAAAACATGAAGTGGTGTAAATCTGTCGGAAGAGCATAACCTCCTATATCTTTCATGAGTATCAATGCTTCATAATGCAACATTTGAACGAGATTATTATTTCTATATATATTAAATAGAGATTATTAACCGAATGTCTTTAGATATCGTCTATATCCTGCACTTAGGGATAATCTTTGTATTAGACGAGCTTCAGCGGGTCTAATACATGGAGATTACCCCTAAGTTCAGGATATAGACGATATCTAAAGACAGAGGTTAATAATAATTTTATCATCTAAAGTCAAGCTTAAATACTTGTCTATAAGAAGAAACGTGTGAATCGGCACTTTATAAAGACGCGTAGGAATACATGCAGGTCAATACATTGTAAACCACTTCACGCATTGATAAATACCACAAATGAAAAGAAACAACTTTAAGAATAATTCCTATTACAAATTGTAAACATATATTAAATGCCATCTAGTTTCCGATCGTAATTTTCATTTTGTTTACTATTTCCATGTCTATTAAAAAGTAGTCACACACGATCAGAGCTCCGTAATTTGCATAGTTATTAGTCAGGCAAATTAGCATGATAGACGAAATATCTGTATACTTGCTTGTTCTCATAAACTTACTTGAATTGCATTCTTATTACTTGTTATTTCAAGGTAATTTGGTAACATTTTTATAAATACATGTTTGCACGTAATATATGGCAAAATTAGGAATATTTTTAGAAAAAACTCCGGCAAAAACAGTGTAAATAATGTGCATATTCAACTTTCCATTAGATGATAAAATGGTGTATCATTTACTGTTTTTTCCCCCCGCAGACCACGGTATGATTTGTTGGCCTTGCCAAATGGTACATATGGAAAGGTAAGCGACAATGTATTAAACTATTACCATTAAATTACCATTAAAATATTACCCTCAACAGCATATGCATAAATAATGTATGTATACACAGAAAGACGTTTAGCTGGCTATTGTTAAAATACTGTGGCTATATAGACTGTTATTAGTGGACATTGGTTATTGCACCGTATATTTATTGACAGTGTTAAGTTGGTTGTACGTTCTATTATAGGAGATGTGCACATTATAGCTACATTATTACCCCGGTCAATGGATCTGTGTACACTCAATTTCCTTCTCAACTCCCTGGGGAGTATACAACCC
>JAUTBT010060454.1:0-14810 GCA_032361225.1 Lepetodrilus schrolli | reverse complement strand
TCTTGTCAGTACCAGCTGGTGCTCGCAGGTTTACTGCAACATTCAGCGCTACGGATGTTGCGGATTTCCTCCTGCCCGAAACTGACAAGTCGTGATATAAGTGAAAGAATCTTGAAAGCGACTTAAAACCCCAATCAAAAAGAAAGAAAGAAAAAGGAGAACAAAAGGGGAAAAAAGATAACAATTATAGGAAAAGCTTTAAAAATCCTAAATTTCCACTAGTCATCAGAATTCTGTATGCAGTGGCCTTAATTTTACGAGCTTCATCCACAGGACTATTGCCAGTTATAATAGCTGAGTTTGTTGCCATGGTTTCCAGTAACAGTCCGTGTGGGACAGCACAAGAAGGACCCAACTCTGTTGCCGATCGTGAAGCGGATATTCTCGTATCACCTTGAGGAACATTTCCGAGAGACGCCACACGACCAAGTCGTCATTCTGTTCGACATGACAGACGCAGGCCTGTCCAACTTGGTACGTGTCGTCCTGGTGTCGCCATGGCAATATTAATCTCCCTCTCTGCTGGGTCAGCCCCAGTCCTTGTTCTGTTCAGGCTACTAATGTTTCCTCTGGCAGAGTGAAGATAGATATGAATCACTAGGATCAGATTGAAATATTTATTGTTTTTATGTACAGAGAAATGTAACATTATAATTTGTGAGATAAATGAAAAATGATTGCAAACTATGATATCAGACCTGTCAAAGCAATCAATAAGAAATTGGGTCTTGTCACAAATTCACATACACTTTCATATACAAATTCGTATATCTAATGTTGTTTGGTTGTTTTTTTTTTTACAGAAAGTCAAGTACATTACTGTGATAAATGTTACAAGCAGTAAATGCAGTAGTTGTCCTACTATAAGCAGAGTACTCATTTAATTCACTTCTATTTCAATAGGACATGGACCTGATCAAATATATCATCAACAGTTTCAAGTTCTACTACCCGTGTCTTCTTGGTGAGTTTGTTAAGTTGATATGTGATCATATTAATGATGTACTACATTACTCTTCTACTGTTGAAGATTTTGAGCAAATACTAGTAGAATTTGGAAAAGTAAAACATCTCCAAGAAGTAATTTGTATATTTTTACAAATCTTGGGCCATATTTCCAAAGTTATAGTATATGTAACAACATATGAAGCTGTTGTATATGTAACACCATCGCTAAACTGTTGTATATGTAACAACATCATTGAGCTGTAATATATGCAACAACATGGTTAATCTGTTGTATATGTAACATCATTAAACTGTTGTATATGTAACATCATTAAGCTGTTGTATATATAACAACATCATTAAGCTGTCGTATATGTAACAACATTGTTAAGCTGATATATTTGTAACAACAACATTAAGCTGTTGTATATGTAACAACATTGTTAAGCTGATATATAAGTAACAACATCATTAAGCTGTTGTATATGTAACAACATCATTAAGCTGTTGTGGAGGAACAGTTGACACTTCCTCACAGAAAACATTACAATATTCTCCACTTCAACTTAACGATGTCATTACGTACAACAGTAGTTTCATAAACAAGGCTCCTGATCATAATGACATGTTCTTATTCCAGCTTACATGCTTGTCTACGAGATGCCTTGGATTTTGAATGGTGAGAATAAATTTGCTCATAATTTGACAGTGATCCTTAAAGGCTCACACCACTTACATATTTTACTAAATCTAGATATGTGTAATACGATGCTACATAGTTTTCTAATTCAGAACATTGAGTTTCCTCTTTGATATGAATACTATATTTTAAGGAATATATAAAAATGAGGTGGATTTTATCATTTACAAATATTAATTTTTTTATAATATTAATTAATTATTACTGACGTGTTTGTGATGATGACATGGGTGTCCACAGCTGCCTGGAGGTTGATAAAGACGTGGCTTAGTGCTGAAGCAGCCTCTAAGATGAAGTTTGTGACCAGAGCCGATATTCAGGCATACATTGACAGGGACCAGCTTCTAGAACACATGGGAGGAACGGTGAGAATGAATGAACGTATGAATTATTGCTTTACGTCGCAGCAGGAATATATTTCACTGATAGGCGACGACTACAGTGTTACTTTACAATTACTAGTGTGGTCATCTGATATCTTGGTTCCATTTTCAAACCATGCCATATTGATTTTTATTTGAAATAACTTTGATTAGCAATTACTTAATGTTATATCTCTGATTAGATGTCACCGGAAATGACCCAGATGAGACTTACTGTCCTAGCCAGCAGGGAGATAGCAAAAATTAAACTTTGATAGTATAGACTTTGATAAAAAATATTCCACTGAACGTAAACCATGAAAATATCTGTAGGCCATATATCGTAAACATTATTGTGCCGTTGCTATTGACACTTGCAATGGTTGCAATGAATGATGTCTTCATCATGACATTTTCATGTGACGTCACAATGGGATATCATCAGCTGTCAATCAATGCGTTGCACATTTAGATGTTTGACCAGTTTATTTCTGAATGAATCATGGGCTATCTCGTGTTAACTTACGGTCCTTATGAGTCACAGCTCTTTAGGGCATCTTCAGCACAATGGTAGATCATCGGACTTCGGTGCCAAAGGTTCCAAGTTCGAATCTCAGCCCAGGACCCTGGCATCAGTGTCTGTAGAACTCGTGTTTCCCAGCCGGATATGATCGTAATCAAAGTCTGTACTGTCTACCGTGGCAGTGTCGTTATCTTTGGTTCGTTGGTACGAGCCAGTGACAGCAGGTTTACTGCCACACTCAGCACTACAGGTTTTGCAGGTTTCCTCTTGCCATTAGAGCCGGCTCAGTGGCGTAATGGTTAGAGCGTCGGCCCAGAGTGCGGAAGGTCGCGGGTTCGATCCCCGGTCACGTCATCCCAAAAGACGTTAAACGATGGTACTTGTTGTTCCCCTGCTTGGTGCTCAGCATTAAAGGGGTAAAGCAAGGACTGGTCGGCTCAGAGTCAGTATACGTGGCTGAGTGGGGTATCCATGTTCTATCTGCGGCATGTGATATTCCCATTGAGCTAGCACTATAAAGTCTGGTGGAAATCCAGACTAGTACATATAGATGCAAGCCATGATGTGAGTGAAAAATTCGTTAAATTGGCTTTAAAACCCCCAAATCAACAATCCCCCAAATCAACATTAACTAACAAGCTGTGTCAAAGCATGGAGAGGACTATCATAGACGTGGGTGGTAGTGTAGTATATTGATGCGTTGTTGAAAGAAATAAAAGCAAAAATATCTACAAATTGTAATATCATGTGTGTGTTGTAGGACCAGTTCCAGTACAGGTATATACCCAGCAACAACCGGACGGAGGCTGACGGAAGTGCCGCCAACTCCTCCGCCAGGAAGAGGGTCAGTAAAGTACAGTACAGCTTTAATGTCTTAGACGTGTTCTTACCTGAACATAGGTCCAAACTCTCCTCAAATGCTAATGCTAGCCGCACACACAGCGATTACCCATGAACCGACCAGATTTTCGGCCATCTGGCACAGTCTGACCGATGGGAAATCATCTACCACAGGGTCACACACCAACAGACAGTCGTCAATAATATCTATATGACTTTAATAGTGTAATTTTATTGTATTATCACGTGTCAAAATTCAGTACTATGATTGGTCAGCATCGGCCAGTTGTGATGACTGGAAATTCCAGATTCATTAAATAAGGGCAAATCGGCGATAATCCCGTTAGGAGACCATCACACACCGGCAGACGGTCATAAAAATACCCAGTCGGGTCATGGGTAGTCTGTAAGTGTGTTGCTAGCATTACATATCATGCCCAGTCAAAATTAGTATCCATAGACTAGTTACTAATTGTGATGGCATTGCCATTGTCCTGTGGCTATAGTGACGTCATTGCATTGTGATGTCATCAAGCATTATGGCTGTTGTTGCTATGAAACAGGTCAGTTGGTGCTCCTAGTTTTCTACTCATTATTATTACCCTTATTAATTAATTAGTTACCAAATGTTTAGTGTAACATACTAGAATATGCTATGCACATACTATTTCAACTCTTGCTTTTCTGCAGGTAACTTTTGCCGATCAAGATTCTGGGGTGTTTAGAAGTCTCAGTTTTGACCAAGAGAGCATTAATGCAAATACTAATCACAAACCTTCACCACTGGCAAGTACATTTAATGACATAATGTTGCATTTTGATTTCATGTTGGCTTTTTTTTAGAATGATTTCTTTTCATTTGTAAGTACTGGTGATAGAGTAGTAATCTGATCAAAGCTTGTTGTCCATCCTCTACTTCGCTATGAACATGGTCATCATAGTGTATCTGACATCACGTGGGCTATTATTACACAATGATTGTATCATAGAGCATGAGTTCAGTGTGACGTCACTGCTTTTCCAACCAGTTTTTCAACCCTAATTGAGTATAGACAAAGTACTAGAAACAAACATGGACAAGCGATTGGTTGCACATTCTAGGGAAGCAATAAAATATGTATTTCAGTACTATTTTTATCCATTTCAGAATCTATCTACAAGTTACAGATCCACACGTACTAGTATATCGCCTTCTCCCATGGCACGTAGACAGCACAGAGATGAGAACTCTTTCATTGGTCGCCTTCTTAGTATCAGGTCAGTTATTTAAAGGTATTTGGCCCACGTTCCACAGAACAACCATAGCCCTACAAGTCGCAAATCCCTCTGCAGTTACAGTGATTTAAGAATCGTAATGCTATGGTCATTTTCTGAAGCAGGAACCTGCCATACCGAAGGGTTGATAATGTTTCTCTTTGAAAACAATGTGTTTTGTTAGATGACATCTGCCACTTTTGATGTGCTAGGTAACAAGGAGCTCAGTGACGTGTTTTCAGTCCTATCTGTGTCGGACGGACACAGTTATCTCTGACAAAGTTAAAAGATAAACCCCCTGTGTTTTCAACCAGCTGTATATTGACAGATGTACATTTCCTCTAGCTGAAAGAAGACAATACTGAACTGTTGTTAATCCTCTGATCAATTTCTATTGGGTCAAGATATGTTATTGACGACTCGACCTGTGTTTCAGCCCAGCAGAGGAGTTGGAGTTCTACTTGGAAGAAAATGGCAGCGAGTCTTATGACATTATCTCGCTGACCAACACATTACCATACAGAATTGCTTACAAGGTGAGACAGAACCTATATGAAAGCCAAACTTGCCAGCAAGATAGAATAGTAGTTGTTCAAGTAGTAGTATCTCTTGTCCTGTCTCACAGGCATGGTACATGGTATCACCTGAAGACAGGTGTAGGCAGAAAAATGTCTACGCATACTGTATGCCCAAGGCCAAGGTCACAAGATATCTGACAATTGTCATCATCACAAAAGCAAAATTTAAGCAGCATTTCTCTCAAAATCATTTAACGTTTTAAAATTAATTTATTGCTGCAGGTCAAGACAACTTCCCCGGAAAAGTACAGAGTTCGACCCAGCTCTGGAATCGTGAAAGCCGGGTCGTGTACGGAGGTGTACGTCTACCTCCAATCAGGTGAGCGTGACATGGATGCCTAGCAATAAATATTGACAATACACAAAGGATTTTTTTCTGACTATGATATATGTCACAAAGTCACACACATGACTAAGGTCAACTGTACACATTTGCAGGTTATCACAACAGCACGATACAGAAGGATAAGTTCCTGGTGATGGGGATGGAGCTGACGACTGACGAAAACACCAACGTTGCCGAGCTGTGGAAGACGATGCCCAAGGAGAACATCATGGAACACAGGTAGTTGCTGGAATTCCTTCAGATGTGTCGTCACGTATGGATGAAAGATTCCCGCTGTGATGTAAAACACTAATTCATTCACCTTCAGATGTGTCAAGCGTGCACACTTGTAAGAGCAGTGTGATTGCCGGAAGTTGCTCATGTCCCGTTTCTGAATACACGCTTGAACACTGTATCACGTCTTCTCCCTGTGTCACAGACTGAGGTGTGTATACCTGTCCAGTTCGTCGACAGTAGGCGGATCTCCTCCTAAGAACGCAGCGCCGATACAGTCGTCAAGTCAGGTGAGGTCCACTTTCTCACTCAAATTATGGAACCCCATCATTAACCCTCTCCATGCTGGATTAGGCACAGGCACTGCTCTTTAGGGCATCTCTGATTTCCTCCAGCATGGAGAGAGTTAATGCACAATAGATTGTTTCGCAATACCGACAACAGCATATTGTATTATATGGATTGCTTGATGTGGGAGAAGAACCTGAAACAACAATGTTGTATGGTAACATCCACATCTGGAAAAGTAGTGTAGGCAGACCAAGTTTTGCAGATCTTGTATTGATGAGAAATTTACCTTGTGTTTCAGTTGGAGACCCTCTTGACAGTAACAGCGTCATTGGAGTATCGTGTCAAGTGGATGATGTGGTCGCAGGTTGCCATGGTGGTCGTCATGACGATGGCAGTCCTGTACATGTACACCAGCAGTCCCTCCTCAGGATCATGCTATTCCAAGCCTAAATAATATATGATATACATCTGTTTTCTATAATGCTCAGACATATATTCTTGAAGACTTTGTGACATTTTTTAAGAAAAGATATATATCATGTGTTAAAGTAGCATATACACTGTCAGCATCCCACCTGCAACAATCAACAAGAGTTTGGTTATGTTTTTCATGTCCATTTCTGATTTTTATTTGAGAAAATCACTTATATTACTCTCTCTCTCTCTTGTTATATGCATATCGTGTAATCATCGACAGCTCATGGGTATGATCGTTTTATAAAAACGTTTAAATTGGAATACTTCTAACATAGAGAAATTATTTACAATTAAATCATAGAAGATGGGTGGGTACAGTATTTTTATAGTACATATTTATTTTACTAAAATGTTTAACAAACCTGATCCTTATCTGCATTCCAATAGTTACATCTTGCACACCTCGCAAAAGTCCATCCAAGAATGAAAACTACACTGTCATAATATCACGTGCACTGTCTTTGCAATACCATGTGTACTGGTATCACAATATAATACCACGTGTGCTATTATCACAACATAATACCATGTGTACTATTATCACAATATAATACCACGTGTGCTATTATCACAATATAATACCACGTGTACTATTATCACAATATAATACCACGTGTACTATTATCACAATATAATACCATGTGTGCTATTATCACAATATAATACCACGTGTGCTATTATCACAATATAATACCATGTGCATGGTCCTTTTAATATCAGACATCCACTGATGCTTGTACGATGTCTTGCTTTACCATTCCATCTTTCATTTCTCTCATCTGTCGTCTTCAACCATACTTGAAGGAATGGTTATATACGGTTGACTTGTACGAGTACGTCACAGCTGTGTGATGTACGATACACTTCACATAATGTAGAACTGGGACACATTGTAAAAGCATGGCAATTTTCCGCGTATCCACGGAAATCCGCTGATTTATTTGTTCAGGGATTTATTTATTTGCTCTGGACGTGACTTGGGGCCTGCAGACCAGACTTTATTCCACTTAATTCACAAATTTCCGTTGCCATGTCTGACTGTAGATTTGACCAGTGCAGTATTCCACTGTCGAGATGTAAATAATATTATATCCTTGGTATATGCACAATGCGTATGCCTTCATCTGTCAATCAATTCCAATTTGCATTATGATAATATTATCATTTATCATGACCATTCTAGTGTTTCCATCTCGGTGTGAAGTATATTTGACATGTGTCTGGGAATACTGGAATACCGGAATCTGCTGTTGTGATATTGTTGTTAAAGAGCAGAATTGTTGTTTATGTTGTTAAGAGAGTTGGAAATGAGGATAATACAATAAATAAATATGATTTACACTAAATGAATGCCTTGTTGTGGACACTAGGAATCCTGTTACAGATAGGCCGAGATGCTGTGACCACCATATAATTATTGACGCTAGAGTATCTCGGCCTATGTTACAGACAGTCACGTGGATTGAATAGCATGTGATTATCCGATGTTAGAGGATATTTATGATCTCCAAGTTCCTTCATCAGAAAATAAATTAATGAATGTACTCAATACTCAGTCGTAGTTCTCTCCTCAGTACAGAATTGTAATTGGTTGAACCATCCTACACCTATTCACCAATCGGAGTTCTAGAATACTTCATTGTTATTATAATGTATAGATCTATATGAATCCCAATTTCATTAAAATCGGATCCGAAACTGAAATAGATTTTCAAAAGGTTTAAGGAGTGAAACTTGCAATCTGATTATAATAGATTATATGAATCCAGACATGAAAATGCTGAAATGAAATGTTTATTATGTCTGTATCTATACCAAGTTTCAAGAAGATGTCCTGATTTTCAAACTCTACAGAAACATTCTGCTTCCACCAAAAACAAATAAAAGTGAACCTTGTTTCCTTGCAAATGGCCAATATATCGGCCTAATTTTCTGTAGAAAATACTTTGGGATGAAAATACTATGTCTTCAGTAGACATCACCAACACTGCTGTGGAAATTATTTGACCCAATTATTTAATTGTTCTACTTTATTATGTAATTTCTACACATTGTGATGTCAAAGCATTGCTATGAAATCACAGTGCAAATACACAGACGCTTATTCATTGACATCCCAGTGAAACCTTTATGAAGTACTATTTTTCTTCTTAAGGATGATAGAGTTTGATAAACAGAAGCCTAACTGGCTTGATATTGAAAATACATCAACCTGAGATTACCCAATATGCCTGCACTGATGTCATGACAATGGGTAATGATGACATCACTATGGTAAAACGGTCAAAATTGAAAGTAATATCTCGTATCGGTAATAGATATCACTTGATCTGACAAAAGTGATTATCTTGTCAAAGCCAGTGTAGGGTGAGAAGTCCATGCAGGTGTGTCCTGCCCATTTAGAGTGGTCACTATAGCAACTGTATTGTGATGTCATCCGCATTGTCATGTGCACCTGTAAGTCATCGCATTGTGATGTCATTGACCATTGTAAAATGGCAGTCAGTTGGTACTAGCTAGCAGTTGTCTGAAAATGTTACAACTTTTACTCAATTTGTTCTGTTGTCTGGTAAACATAATATGAAGATAACTGATGTGGATGATTTTATACAGGTGAGTTTTAGATCAGTTGCTTCAGCGTTGTCAAATACGTTGACACACAATGCTTTGCATCACTGTTTGTGCAATATTTAAAGAGGCATTGTCTGCTATTTTCAGCATTTTAGAAGCATCATTACTGCTGTAATTATATTGCCCATGATGTGTATAGTCAACATCTTTGCTGATTGGTTGGTTTTAGAAAATTAATAATTCCATTGATCAGTCACGTTTTGTGCTAATTATGACACGAAGTGATGACGTCATGACGTCATGAACAATGGCCAAGATGTGAGGTACACAGTGATTAGGACTAGTTTGTACTTTCTTTGTAAGTTTTACACTTCTTTTAGGAAGAGAAGAATATTTACTTATTATTATCCTTATCTACATAAAACTCGTTATTGTCGTATGGAATTACAAATTGTCTTATGAAATTAACGATGTGCAATATTAATTTCACTCATGAGAGTCTAATCCCTTGTGAGCTATTGTCTATTTATCGATGACATAACACAAGTATTACCAACCCTATTTAACAGACAATGCCTCCTTAGTTCTGTATGAAAATAATATTTTCAATATGTAATGAATACATGTAGTTACAACATTAAACGTCGTTATCGGAAGTCTATTATTTTGAATTTAAATACATAGATCCACCATATATGACATTGTATTTTCAGAATCTAACCAAATCATATGAAACAATGACTATTTCTCCAAAACCCATGGCTTACAGAAGATGCGGCAATGATACATCATACGTAAGCCAGCTTCTTACTATCAGGTCAGTTAACAGATATATATATCATGGGCGGGTGATAGCGCAATGGTTGAACGTTTGGACTTCGGAGCCAAGACATCAATGTTCGCGAAAGTTGCATTTCTGACACGATATTGATTGGATTCACTGTCTGTAGAGTGGTAATGCAGATATATTTTTTGGTCTGTTAGTACCAGCCGGTGCTTGCATGTTTACTGCAACATTCAGTGCTATGGATGTTGCAGGTTTCCTGCTCCCCTAAACTGACAAGCTGTGAAAGAATCTTGAAAGTAGCTCTAAACTGCAAATAAAAAATATAAAATATATTAAAAAATTATAAAACAGATACCGGAATAGCAAATTCAATGCTGTTATTTGTCCAACATACAAAATGTTACCCCCACAACCTAGCCCGAGTAGGACACCTTTTTCCTTTTAATATCAATAGTCGACAGATTCACTTAGTTCAATGAAACAGTTCAAAGAAGTCGCAGGATATTGAAATGCACTTAGGATTATTGTCAGAAATTCTTGGATGTCCACTACCTTTTTCCCCATCTCATACATTGATCACAAACTCAATTTCATTCTGGCTCCGAGATTACGGAACTTTTTGAGTACGATTTCCTGCTCAAGCTCAAATTTTATATGGAGATTTGTGAATTGATTTGAGCATGAAATTGTACTTAAAAAAAGGATTCGTAATTTCGGGGCCAACTGGTATCATTAGTATCTTGTCATATTAATCTAAAATTTGTATCTGTTAATTTGTTCCAGTCCTGCGGAAGAGTTGGAGTTCTGTGGAGCTGGGAATGGGCGTGAGATCTGCGACACTATCTACCTGACCAACAACCTGGCAAACGGAATAGCGTACAAGGCGAGAACTAGATCGAGATTCCTCTAGCCTTCCCTGCTGATCATATGCTAGTTTTGTATATGTGTATTGTTAGCTTCCCCTATGAAAAGTATGAAAAGTATGAAACATGAAAAGTAGCCTATGGTCAGCAGAGAAGGCTAAAGGAATCTCGAGCTGGGCGAAAATTAGTCCAACCATTCATTCTTATCTGTCAATGACAATATCTGCTTTTCCATCCATTATATTAGATCTCTGACTTTAGACTTACGAAACCTTTTCGAGTACGATTTCATGCTCAACTTGCAATGTACACTGGGATTTCTTTGAGTTGAGTTGAGTATGAAGTGCTCAAAAAAGTTATTGGTAACCTCATGACCTGTTTTTACAAATTGGTCACTCATATCTGTTGGCTTGTTTCATATTATTTCAAATTTCAAATCCTATTTCCATTTTTTTTTTTTACATATTTCTTTTTAATACAGATCCAGACGACCTATCCAGAGAGGTACAAGATCCACCCGCGGTCTGGCATCGTGAAGGCTGGAACTACCACAGAGGTCTTCGTCTTTCTCCAGAATGGTGGGTGAAATGTTTCATGTTCTGGATTCAACAACAACAACAAAATCAAGTTAACTCCTAATTCCTTTTAATCATGAAATTTACGCGAGGTTAAATTATCCCAACACCCCATCCAGAGACAAAATGCCAACATTAATTTATTGCCGACAAGATTTTCGAAAAACTGAGACCGATTCCTTACACAAGCAATTAACCTGGGTATCGTCTGTCAAAGCTCTCGTATCCATCATGACACCATAGTGCTATTGTAAGTGCCCGATTGCTATGTATAAGAGATCGCTACAAGAGTACTGTGGTTCTATAGTAGATACAAGAGCTTTGAGAGACGAGACCCTTAATAAACCATACGTTAATAATTCCATAATTAACAACGTAACATAGTCTTCATCAAAACTATCTAAATCCCATTTCCGACATGTTTTGGGGTGGCCGAGTAGCCATGGCGACCGAGGGAGGGGCTGCGTTTCCTGTTCCAGGTTACCCAGTCAGCAGCATCCAGCGAGACAAGCTGCGAGTCATGTGGACAGAGGTGCCGGACAACACTGACAACATTCGGGAGCTGTGGAAGACTGTGTCCAAAGACAACATAAACGAACACAGGTATCTGTGTTGATTTGTATGCCAACATTATTTATTTATTTATGTTTTATTTGGGGTTTGGATCCGTTTTCAAGATTATTCACTTACATCACGGTTTGTTAGTTTTAGGGCAGGAGAAAACCTGTAACATCCATAGTACTGAGTGTTGCAGTAAACATGCGAGCACCGGCTGGTACCGACAGACGAAGGATGATACTGCATTGAATTGCCATGGTACAGACTGCACATCCTATCATGATCATGTCAGAAAGGTAACTTTCTCAAACATTGATGCCAGGTTCCCAGGACGGGATTTGAACCTGGGACATTCTACCATTGCACTACTACGAAATGTAGTGCTAGGACACTGTTGCCTTCACCCATCCACCTTCACCTCATCACCCATCCACCTTCACCTCATCACCCATCCACCTTCACCTCATCACCAGCCATGAGAATAAAGTGTGTGTAGGATGTATTTACAAATATTGTTCCTGGGCTGCGTTCAGGCTGCACTACAATTACTACACTACACTACTTTTCCAGGGATGGAACTTAACTTTAAAACATACACACCCATAATGATATACATAACAAATTAAAGTAACAGAATAAAATTTCTACTAGCCCGTAGGATACCTTTAGCATTAAGAGAAATGGATCAGGCCGCCAGGCGAGTGGGAACTTCTAACCCTGCTTTTCTACAAAGTAGTGGTTGGCTGAACGGGTTAGCAGGAAAATAGCAGAAAATCGGCTTGGACATGCGTCCAGTCCATTCGCTTCATCCTTTGGGTTTAACTAAATTTTCCTACAAAATACTACGGGGTCCCGACCCGTAGTGAAAAGTAGTACCTAGTGCTACATATGCTGGCTGAACGGGTTCCGTAGCACTACATAGTGCTATGTAGAGATAAGTAGTGCAGGCTGAACACATCCCTGGTAACATGCTGTCCTCGACAACAGATTACGGTGCTCAATCACATCAAGCAGCAGCCCAGCCAAGGAGGTCACAGGATCGTCTACAATGGCGACACAGGTGAGGAGACATTCTTCATTGAATTATCCGGACCTTTACCCTCACATATCGACTTGGATGTTGATCATCATTCACAGCTGGATCCTGTCCCACAGAACGACGGTAGCACACCAGAGTCATAACCCCCATATATGAACATGGTGTTATCACTCTCCTAGCACTACGATCGTTCTGTGGAACAGAGGCCTGACCATCAACGTACCATGTCCAAGCAGTCCTACAGCGACAATGTTGCTTGTAATCTTGTGCTAATGGCAACATTGATTTTACTAATGACGACATTGATTTTGCTAATGATGACATTGATTTTGTTTCAGGTGGAGAGACTCATCTCAAGCACGTCTTACTTGACGTCACATGTCTGGTGGATGACCTTTTCATTGGGAGTCCTCATCATCTCCGTGACGGCAGTCGTCTCCATAGTGTACTACTTCCTTCAAGGCATGATAGATTCATGCTACTCGCCAGTCTTTTGATAACACTAGAAAATAATCTCCATGTAAACATAGAAATACATAATGCTTAAGAGGTATTCATGAATAATATATTTACATCAAAATTAAAATTAAATAATTTTAAAAGAATTAATTTTTTTCATTTTGCTTTTGTGAAAATTGGATAAAGTTTACTGAGAAGGGAGCTGAGGAAGCAGACTAGATCTGATGTGACAGCACAAGGCCAGAACTGGAGAAGCTGATGTCATTATTCCAGAACACTGGATGTCATGAAAACAAAGCGTGAGATCTGGACCCAATGTTACGAGACTTTTTAGCCAGATTTCATGCTCAAGCTCAACTTCTATATGCCGATTTGTGAACAAAACTTTGAATTGAGCATGAAATCGTACTCAAAAATGTTTTGTAATCTTGGGACATGGCTATGGCTTGGGACAAGGCAATGGATCTTACATTTTGTACTTCAAATGGCCTGAGGTCAAACCAACCCCGTGGATCCAGCATCAATGCGATCATGATAGGACGAGCTGTCTGTACTTTTGAAGTGTACCAGCTAGTGCTTGTAGCTTTACTGCAATGCTGCTATCTGCCTATTGCAAACTAAGCAAAACAATCTTGTGACCAGTTCCAAGCACTACCAACTGATAAAAGCATTATATAATCACATTGCTAACTAGTGAAGAATTTCCCAGGACCTGGGTTCCGTTTCACAAAAGTGTTATAGCACTACAAGAGTCATACCTCCATATAGTGACTCATAGCTCTACGATCGTTCTGTGGAACAGAACCCTGTTTTGTTTTGTCCATCTACAGTGAGGTTTTGTACAATGAGAAACTAGGACAATGAATCTCAGTCGGAGCTAAAGAATCGCAGCCAGCGAGTCCCGAGCCAATGAAGTGGCAAGATCTCGCTAGATTGGATAGCTCATATCTGCGACATAAATGGTCGACCATTTCTTCAGGAACCATTTGACCATTTCTTCAGGTGTACTTCCCGACATGTTTTCTATTCCAGGTTGAGTTCTTGTCTGGTTGCCTTTCTCAAATAGGTCCGACATCTGATATGATCCATTCAGAATGCTAGTTTCACCATCACAAAACGACATCAACGAGAAAGAAGTGTTGTTTTTTCCAGTAATCAATAAACATGAAGGCTTGGAATTTAAGAATTATTAGTAAGAACAACATAACACAAAAACCTTCGTATTTCGCTGTTTATATATGGAACTATCTTGAGTAATATAGCCAAGTTTTGGTTTTCTCTTTGGAGCTTCACAGACATCCACATCCACACACTCTCTCTGAATACCATTGGTTACAGTACTGATATACTAGTTACAGTCAATGTCTAAAATCAGGCAATGTGTCAAATGTATTAAATTTTCAGTGAATTTCAATTCATTCAAGCA
>JAUTBT010060443.1:0-14811 GCA_032361225.1 Lepetodrilus schrolli | reverse complement strand
ATTGATAGGATGCAATGTCTGTAGAGTGGCAATGCAGTTATCATCCTTGGTCTTGTCAGTACCAGCCGGTGCTTGCATGTTTACTGCCACATTGAGCGCATATGTTGCGGGTTTTTCTCTTGCCCTAAACTGACAAGTCGTGATATAAGTGAAATAATCTTGAAAGCGACTTAAAACCCCAATCCAAAAATAAATAAATAAACATGCAGGGAATAGTGCTATACAATTATATGTTTTTAGCAAAGTAAGTAATGAGCCATGGAAACTGAAAGGAGGTGTGTCCAAAAAGCCTCCGAGGCGACCGTCATCCGCTAAGAAGTTACCTCCCTTGACCGAGGATGTTATTATCACGGCAGCAAGGGTTGCAACATTGAAACAGGTACATTGGAAGCATATACTATTTGAAAATGTTTGGACTGTTTGTTTTACATTTCAATATCTCAGATTTCTTTCGTAAGCCTGTCCCCAAGATTAAAAAGAGATTTTGAGTACCATTTCATACTTTCATAAAAAAAAATCACAAATTCCTGTATAAAATTTGAGTTTGAACATTAAGTAGTACTCAAACTGTTTTGTGATCACGGGACCTGTAGTAATTATATCTGTTTTATGTTGCAAATGTCTCAGTTTTCTTTGGTAGGCCTGTATAACTGAGACCATTGACTCCTCCATTAAAGGAAGTTCGACTTTATGAAAAGTTTTAATCATATATTGTCCTGTCATTATCGTCTATTTGTAAATGGTCTACATTTCCACTTATATTTTACTCTTTGATGTTTTAGCATGGTTTTTCATGCTTGTTTTATTTTTGCATGTCTAAAATAGTAATTATGTTGTAAAATAACACTGTAGTCACCATGTATGGTTGAAATATTCCAGCTGTGACATAAAACACTTATTCCTCCAATATTTTGTGTCCACTGCTAGGTGACCACCGTCCGGCTGACGGACCTCCCAGGCTGCAGTCTGTCAACTCTGGGTCAGTGCTGGGGTTTGCAGTCACTCTCCTTGACCAGCTGTAGCCTGGTAGCTATCGACTCCCTCCAGCAGTGTAAGCAGCTCCAGTATCTCAATGTAAAGGTATGTATGTATCCATACTCCCCAGGGAGTTGAGAGGGAAAGTGAATGCACAATTTTCCATTGAATTGGATAACAATGTAGCCAAGTGTGCATGCTTTGAAGTATGGATTTCATGCATTATAAATGTACACATTGTGATATTATTGATAAAATCAGATAATAATAATAATAATAGTGTATTTCTAAAACACATACTCTTATTATCATCTGGGGGAATTTGCTATTCAGTACAGAGTAGGGCCTGAATGGGTCCATTATTTCAGACTCGTGTACCTGGGGGATTGGACCTGACTGTACCCAATAATCTGTGGATCGTTCATTTTCAAATAATGACAGTATCATTGTCTTGTCCTTCCATGAATATCATAGGTCATTGTTCATAGCCCCATGAAAGTCATTAGCATTCATGACAATCGCTGATTGTTCTTCCATCATCATATGATTGTTCTGCAGGGGTCATGTCACGTCACTACCTAGTTTCTTCATAGTTACATGCACTAGTTCTCGTTTCTCGCTTTACGCTTCATGGAATTTGGTCTTGTGACCCATTAGCTTCACGGTACAATGAATGCGAATGACAACGTTCATTCCTTATGTGAAGTACAATGGCTGAAAACAACCATTCTAAATATATATTATATATACTGTCTTCATACCAAGTCGAGCAATATTCAGGTGATTATGATAACATATTTTTAATGTTAATAAATATTTTGGTCCATCAAAAGCTATGCATAATTTTGCGGGTCCTCAAGTCCTAAGTTTGACCTTGAGTCTTTGATAAGCCCAACTCAGCCCCGAGTACCTGGGGACTCGTTCAGACGCTATTAGAGCGACACTAAAAGAAAACTGGGAGTATAACGTACAAAACACATTATTTCAGTGTTACTTATCGCCTATGGGTGAAATATTCATGAAGCAACATTAACAACAAATACATTAGCTCTCTCCATGCTGTAGGCAACCAGAGATGCACTAGAGAGCAGTAATTGTGTCTTAATTCAGCAGGGAGAGGGATAATGAATCAAATCTAGGAACTATAATCATGATAGTGCTTCTATTAATTTAAACAGGTTTTTAAAAAAATTATGTTCAAATTAATACTTTATCAGTATTCATATTTTTCAAGATTCTGATCTTCAGTCCTGGTTACATTAAGAAAATACTTATTTTCAGCAAATATTTAATCAATGGATATGGGTGAAAATGCATGCAGCAAAATTCATTATCCCAGGTTCAATCATCAATGTTCACGAAAGTTACCTTTCTCGTGGTAATGGTAGGATGGGCTGTCTGTGCTGTGGCAATACAATTATTATCCTAGGTCTCTCAGTACCAGCCGGTGCTCGCAGGTTTACTGCAACATTCAGCGCTAAAGTTGTGGGTTTTCTCCTGCCCTAAACTGACAAGCCATAATACAAGTGAAAGAATCTTGAAAGCGTCTCTAAACCCCAATTCAAAAAAATAATAAATAAAATATATTCATTTTATATATGTATTTATTCCTCCCCTGTAGGGAAACAAGCTGGAATATCTTGACCTGAAGGACCTCGGAAACCTGCAGTTTGTCGACCTCTCCAACAACAATATATCTGTGCTCCATGGCCTGACTGGTTGTACCAACCTACGCTGGCTGGATATATCCTACAACCGGATCACAAGGCTAGGTAAGGTCAAGGTTGCCAATATTCCAATCAGATCACACAGCTAGGTCAAGGTCACCAATATTCCAAACAGATCACACAGCTAGGTCAAGGTCACCAATATTCCAAACAGATCACACGGCTATGTAAGGCAAAGGTTGCAAATATTCCAACTGGATCACATGACCTAAGGACACTGTGGTGCATTCTGGCAATAGAAGTTTTACCTTGACTCTCTACAACTTCCCTTTCTGTTATAATACCTAGCAACAATAAATCACAAGTGTTCTTAATTTGGACATTCACTTCAGGTGGCCTTGACCCTCTACGACGCCTTCACACCCTGATTGCAGCCAGCAACCAGCTGATCAGCTGTGGCGGAATCTCTGATATTCCAACTCTCCAGACCCTGGATGTGTCCAAGAATCATCTCCAGGACGTAGAAGGCCTGGGGAAGATGTGTCTGCTGCAGAAACTCAATGTGGCAGAGAATAACCTTCTAAAGGTATTTATTTATGTCCAAATTCTTGTCGAAGTTATTTTCTGAATATATATGTGTGTGTGTGTGTGTGTGTGTGTGTATGTGTGTGTGTGTGTGTGTGTGTGTGTGTGTTTTTATATTCTAATTCTGCAATTACAATAATAAATGGTGAATGAACAAGCCGTTTAAACAATCGTTGAACATGAACAATGAGATAGTAGACAAAAAGTCAAAGCCATTTGATTGGTTACTGGTAAATTATGTAATGCAAAGTTTAATTAATAGTAACTACTAATGTTGACAAACAGTACACTGAAAATAATTGTGGATTCAAATTCTGATCAAATTCCATCCTTGTAATTCCGTCCGATCTCCCAGTTTCCAGATCTGCGGAACCATGTGCTGTTACTGGAGTGTGACGTCTCGGACAACAACATCGGAACACTGGAGACTCTGGCTACCTACTGGCTCCCTCTGCTGAGTAAACTGAATGTGGCCCAGAACAGGTGACTCCAATATTCTCCAATACTGTTTCCAGTGCGATTCTCGAATACTGGGTCCCACATTATTTTGATACCATACTTTTCTGTGTATAGCACACAATTTTTTAACCAAAAAATTACCTCTGGTGAGGTGTGTGTATCATTCAAGACCACTAAATTCTAAATCTTTTTCAAGCCTTGATCAAAACCATGTGTCAGCCATTTTTTAGCCTCAGTTTGCCATCACAAACAAGCTGAAAAGCGTTCATGAATGCATTCGTCTATTAGTCTATAATTAGATTAAACAATCAACTTTACATACTGAACCCAGTTGTATTAAAGTGCCGTTATTACTCCATTGACTTTTACTACTAACATAATGCTGCATTAGTTATGGAGGTTTAATGGAGCATTACCACTTCATACAACCGGATCCCGTTGTGTTATTATTTCACTATGTGATCTTTAACAACGTGACCTTTAACAGTGTTAATGACATGATTTCATCACTAAAATCGTACTGGTTCATTTTTCAAATGTAAATTATATATACTGTGCTAACCAGTACTTAACTCAATGACAGGGTCCCATACGTCATTGATATTTACGGAAAAAAAACATATCCCACACGTATTTCATAACCATTATACAGAGTATTTATCATGTTTACCTGTAACTCGAATACATAGTCGCATGGGTTTGAATATGTCTTTTATAATCGTAATTGTGTTATTAGAATCATAGTTATTATCTTGTATGGTTCTTCTTGATAATAATCATTCATATCCGCCATATTGATTTTTTTTTTCTCCTTTAAATTTATCCGTCTGTTTGTCTTCAGTCTGAAAGAACTTGAAGTTCTAGACAACCTGATCCTGTTGAGAAGCCTGGACATCAGCAACAATCAAATATTTGGTGAGTAGTCTTGACGATGTACATTTATTTAATGTATTTAATTTTAAATTTAAGAAAAATCATTTACTTATTTATTATTTTTTCTTCTCACTTTTAACAAAGTCTCATCACAAATAAATATCTTCTTCACGATTAATAAAAAAAAATATATAGATAAGATACATGTAACCTTAGCTTGTAATGTTTACCAATTTTGACTACCGTATAGTTATTTATCTGGCGGGTGGTAGCGCAGTAGTAGAATGTTGGACTTCGGAGACAAAGGTTCCAGGTTCAAATCCCGCCCCGGGGGCCCGGCGTCAATGTTCGCGAAAGTTAGCTTTCTGACGTGATATAGATAGGATGCGATGTCTGTAGAGTGGCAATGCAGTTATCATCCTTGGCCTTGTCAGTACCAGCCGGTGCTCGCAGGTTTACTGCAACATTCAGTGCTACAGATGTTGCAGGTTTCCTCCTGCCATAAACTGACAAAGTCGTCATATAAGTGAAAAAATCTTGAAAGCAACGCTAAACCCCAATTCAAAAAAAAATAAAAAATTCTATGATCTAATGGAAATTTCCCATAGTGTTATTTCGATTAGACCACACTTTTAAACCGTTTCGACCAATCAAATTCAAGGAAATTTAAATGTTATGGTATAGTTATGGTTAATACGACTTTAGCATTTATTGTTATAATTAAAATAGTACATTGTTGGTGGAATATAATAAATATATTTATTTGTATTTTCCAAAGTGGTAAAAATGTTGTGGATTCGTAGACCAGGGAATCAAATAGCTACAGCCTTATTAAAAAATGAACGTCAGTCAAATTCTGTAATAATCTGATGAAAAGAAATATTTTTTTGTTTAAATCATTGAATCACATGTAAAATATTACTTGCAGTAATATAATTCTATCCTTTAAATTTTGTCATTCAATTTCTATCATGGGAGCATTAATTGTGCATATTTATCTCTGTCATTCGTCATTCACTTTCATTCTGTCATTCAGAATAGGGAATCCTAGACAGCATTTCTGAAAAAAGCAACTACAGAGTAATTATTGCAAAATCAGTAATTAAGATTGATCATATGGTTACCAAGTTGATGCCTATATGACCCTGTTTGTGGAATGAGATATTTTGAGACCAAGTTGGCTAAATTCATTTGTAAAAAGGTGGGTGGGGAGATGTCATGATTTCCACCTTTGCTGTGTTTAGTATTTCATAAAAGTGTTTCTCCACTTATTTCACATGCTCAGATTATTGAATTATTACATTTTTTAAAAATATATTGATATTCATAATGCTAAGTCGCAAGTTGCATTTACAATGCAATTATCATCGATGTACTCTCACAATGCATTTTTCATCCTTATTTATTAACAGCAGCATCAGCCAGAGGATCAGACATTATGCATGACAAAAAGTACTGAGTATACACGGGGCGGGTGATAGCACAATGGTAGATCATTGGACTTTGGGAGCCAAAGATTCCAGATTCAATGGTTCAAATCCTGCCCCGGCAGCCCAGCATCAATTTTCGCAACAGTTACCTATCTGACACAATATAGATAGCATGCGCAGTGGTAGAACGATGGACCGGAGCCAAATGTTCCAGGTTCAAATCCCGCCCTGGGGCCCGGCATCAATGTTTGCGAAAGTTGCCTTTCTGACGCGATATTGATAGGATGCGATGTCTGTAGAGTCGCAATGTAGTTATCATCCTTGGTCTCTCTGTACCAGCCAGTGCCCACAGGTTTACTGCAACATTCAGCTCTACGGATGTTGTGGGTTTCCTCCTGCCCTAAACTGACAAGCCGTGATATAAGTGAAAGTATCTTGAAAGCGGCCTTAAACCCCAATTCAAAAATGAAATTTAGATAAATAAAAGATTTTAAGTGCACTTTTAAGCGTAATTTTGTTTTTGGAGGATCTTTTCGACTCCCTAATCCGCAAGGCTAGGAAAAATGCTGCTGTGGTTGTGGGCTTTGATTGTCAATGTCCATTTATCGGGTCGATGCACATGCATATAATGTATTTCCGTTATGACTTTCAGCCTGTCTGACAGATCTACTGGTGGCGTTCAAACAGCCTGATAATGCCATTAAACTTGAGGAGGCTCGGGACAACGCGGGCAACGACATGTTGAAGACTATGCAGATGTTTTTCCCCGTGGCCACACAGATAGAGGTGTCCGTTATAGAAAAGTACGGCTTCCGGGGGGACGGAGAGGGTAAGTGCTGTTCGCAAATGTAACCTTTCTGACGCAATATTGATAGGATACGCTGTGTGTAGAGAGTTGCAATGCAGTTATCATCCTTGGTCTGTCAGTACTAGCCAGTGCCCACAGGTTTACTGCAACATAGCATGAACAAGATGAAAACGAATTGTAAATTTGTAATTTTCTTTTTCATGATTAATTATTCAAAATCATCAGATATGCGACCTCAACAATTTTGACGGTCAGTATGGAAGATTATTAACCCTTTACCTATTAGGGTGGCCTGGCTACGTAAGGCCTGGCGAAGTACGAGGGCTTACCTCCTACAGTGATCTTTGTAGCTTAAGGCCCAGAGCACTCTGCAGGCGTATTACAGAAACGTGTGGTGAACTGATCTATTAGTCGCTAGGCCTTGACGGAGGTGAAAAATTCAACTGATCTATCGGTCACTGGGCTTAAAGCGGGTGATATTTTCAACTGATCTATCAGTCATCAGGCCTTAAAGGGATAAGATTATTATTTGGCTTTCACAGGTATCGTGCGGTTCACCCAGGCTGTCAAACATTACGAGCAGCAAGATGCAAGTGTGGCCGAACTGAACCAGCAGTTGAAAAGCACCCTGATGCCCCCAGTGCAGACTCAGGCCCCCCCACGGACGTCTCCTGAGAACGGCGCCAGTTAACCAAAGCAGATTTCGCCCAGGATGTCGCTTAGCTCTTTTGTCAAGTTCATATACTTTCAGTACTCTCCACTATGCATGCTTCACCCATTCGTGGTGTGTGGAGCTTTGCATCCATCATTGTCTATATAATAGAGGGTGCTTACTTGTCACATGTCTAGAACAACGACGTGAAGGGTATTTTGTGAGGACAACTCTTCTCTTTTCTTTTTTTTAAACATTTCTCGTAGGGACTGCTTTTTTTTTTCTTTTTTCTTTTTTTTTTGGTTGTCTGGCCCTAAGAAATTGTTCAGCTGGTGCCAGTTTTAAATTTTTATATGCACTTGAAATTAGTTTTTTAGAGTGATTTCCGTCTCTACGATTTTTCTTACGGTTCGTGTTTGTTCTTTCCTGTGTTGTTGTTCTCAAACTTAGCATATGAGGCAAATATGTGCCTCCATTCACCGATTTCAATATTAAATGTATGTACATGAGGAAGTGTGTGATTTAGCTGCCATGACATTGTGTGTATGCGAATATTGCACCAGGTCCCGAGGTATACGAAACTTATTTGGGTACGAACTCATGCTCAACTCTCCATATAAAAATTTCAGCTTAAACATGAAAATCGGGCACACGCAGTTTCGTAATCTCGGGGCAAGATTAGATAGAGGTAAGAAGTGTATGCTGCAAACAGTAACGTGTGAAGTGACGATTCTATCACCTGTACTATCAGATCGTTATGCCTGCTGTCATTTAATATACATATCTGTCTGGAAATGGACAGAATCATACCGACTTCTCATTCATTTGTCCTGTGCGGTACTGTATCCAGCAATTTTTGAAAAACTGTCCTCGTCACTGGTTTCATATGGATGTTAATCATAATTCGAAAAAAACTAAAATATTTATATCCTATTTTTTGGGGGTACAAGATACAGCTGCTAAGCTATTTTGAATGTCATAAAAGTGCAAGATTCTTCAAGTTGGATATTATGATTAATAATAATAGACTTTTTTACATGGAATAGCTGCTATTATGGAAGGTAGTTTGGAAATCATGAAAATCTTACCCAATTTGTACAAGTTTTACAACTCCATAAAATAATATTGATTTGAATAACTTGATCAAAAGACCTTGAAACCAAAAGTACCGAGTTGAAATCTCACTAGGAGGCCTGGCCCCCGTTTCACAACGACATCCTAAATTTAGGAGCTCCTGACTTTGTGATAAACTGGGGGACAGTCTCACAATACAGGTAATTTAGGGACGCAATGTCTTTTGTCATCCTGGTTACATTTGCATCGGTGTAACACTTGTTACTCCAGGGTTTCATCCCACCTCAGAAGGTAATTGAAAAATGGAATAGAACTCCCATCTTGTTCACTCAGTTTTATGACGTGAAAGTTGTTAATTTTCAGAAACTAGATAATTTATTTTTAAAATATTGAATTGCAAGACTACTCGATTCCTCGATTCAATATTTGGAATATTATCCTTCAAAATACTGTTGTCTTGACAACAAAGCACTAATTTTCTAAATAAAGTATCCGCTTAATTTTGCAGTTGTCAGCCGATTGTAGGTTAATACATTTTCTGCTTTTGACAACTGGAACAAATTCTGTAACAAACCAGTAAAGATCCTCAGTAGAATTTATTTGGTAGGGAAAATGCCGTAAAGTTGAAAGATATTTCATCATGTTCAAGATAGAATTATGTACTCTAGGACGAACCATAATTGGTAACTGATGACACACTGTTAACAATTACATCGCCTTATTCATAGTTGGCTTGGCAATCATACGTTCTTCCTAATCAACACTGAAATGGATTCAATAGCGTTAATTATTCCAAACTTTCAAGTTACTGTATGTTTGGTAAATGGTTTAATTGTTAATGGTTGAAAATGTTGATGGTTTATTCTATCTAGTCTTTGTCTTTCCAGCATTTAGCATCAATTATGTTTTCATATCATTATCTAAAGCTTGGTATACTCGATAGTTCATGCGCCACACAAAATATCTAATAATATTGTGGCCTGCATATTATCTAATCTGATATTAGCACTATGTGTTTGTATCTGGGCACACTAATTGGTGTTGTTTGATGACTGTTGCAAAAGATTTATGGAAACCTCATTTGAATAATTATTTCTATGAATAAGCCAGCTTAGGAGTTTCAAATATATGCTGAATATGCATGCGCGTGTCAAAGGTTGATGCATATTATAGTGTATAATGTTATTAAAATGCTTATCACAACCACCAGAATACAGTGGTTATAATAAACACGTAACACAAAATAGATGATAAACACACATTATTAGTGCTACAGCACCTCAGACAGTGGTTGTTCACGTGCTTTCACCTTTGACACTCGCACACGTATTCTGTGCGTATTCGAAACTCCGAGCTGGCTTAATACTACACAGTACATAAGAAGAATGCTCGAATATTGTATTTCCAATAATAATGCTTGACCCTCTCCCTGCTGGATTAGATGTAGACACAGCTCTTTATGGCATCACTGGTTGCCTTCAGCATGGAGAGCGTTAACGCAGATTATTCTCTTTTGTGGATATTACAGTATTGGTTTGTACAAGGTTTGATATATTGACTTAAAATTTCTGGTTCAGATATTTGGAGTTGTGAGTACAGTTATATGTGTTTTACATGTGTTTTCATCAATATTAATGAACTTAATATGTTTAAATAAATTACCCAAGCCCTATCGCATTGGGGTAGAGGACAGAAAATAGATATTTGACCTTGTTTTGTGTGAATGCAGGAAGCAAAAAATGTGTTTCAGTTCATTTGGGTTACTTTCCTTTAATCACTTTTTATTCAGACAGTACAGGAAATAAGAAGTGAGGTAATTTTAAGTAGCTATTTTTAGAACAAATACTGTGTTCCTTACGCTGTCCAAGAGAATGGGGAGGGAAGGGAAGTAACTCAAGAGAAGAGGGAAGGGAAGTAACTCAAGAGAACATGAATGTATCAAATACTGTCAAAACAATATGAATGGGTTTTTTCCTGTGCTTATTTTTTTGGAGTAAAAGAAAGTAGGACTACATTTTGGTTTGGGCATTTTCATGTTCTTAATAATTAATATATGCATGTTTTTACTTTTTCTTTTAAAAAACAAGTTTCATTAGATACCATAGGCATTTCCGTTATAGTAAATCAATGAATAATTTTTAGATTATGCCGACTTGTAGAAGAAATGGAGATGAGTTAGCACATCCAGCTCATACACGCATGATTCTGAATTCAAATCTCAACAGGATCATCATTATTTACTCCACAATAGATTTAACATCTTCATGCACGTTTACTAAATGGGCAAGCAGTTAGCTCCCTTGATGTGTTAACATTAGTGTAATACATGATTGTTACAGGTTCTTGTACCACACTAAGCAGATGTTATTTAACCGAGCATTACACAGGTTTACAGCAGAGATTTAATTATTGGTGGTATGTAATATAGTTGTGTTCTGTGAATTGTGTGATATATAATAGAATAATAGATTTGATGATTGTATTTTCTTTTTTATTTGTGATGTATAATATATATTCTAAGCCGCTGATTTTGTTTACAACTTCAACAAAAGCTTTGATAGCTAATCTAAGGTTTCATTTTCACTCTAGAAGAATCACACACTTGGTTATACTGAAACCACAGGAATGTATTGTGAATACACTAATTGTGATTAATTTTTTTTCTCTATAGTTTCTTGGCACCACATGACAAATTCTGCCTCTGCTATAACACATCACTTGGTTCTTAAACTTTGTGGACTGTAATTACAGATATTACCTGTAACCATCATCAGATTTTTTTTCTCTCAACAATTTCTGCATTTTTGGCTCATTTGACTTTTTACAATGATGGAACTCCCAAGATTTGCTCAGGCATTTTGATCTAAATTATTATATTATGGTGGCAGACATAGTGAAAAACACACTTTTGTGCCTTTGCTCCTTAATATTTAGGATTTTGAAAATAGTGGACATTGTTCTATTACAATTATACATGTTCATGCTTTCACATCTACTATTATCCCTGATAATTAATTTTGTCACTATATTTTCTTAGGCTTGCAACGATACATTTTCTTACGATACCATATGTATCATGATTCATAGGTCACAATATGATACACGATACGATGCCTCAATAATGTGTTCGATCGGAAAAACAAAAGGATACTTTGAACCCGAAATATTGCCACACCAATAGTATATGCATCAACAATAGTATGCACCAGATCTCGATGCACTGGGTTAATCACCACATGTGGCATAAATACACGGGGTAGAACGAAATCCAGCTAGGAATAGATTCACTAAGCATTATACTTGTTTTCACATAGTCTTTTATGAAATTTGTCACCAATTGCACTCATCAGCCTATGCCATCTTGTTAAAAATAGCTGCAAATTGAGTAAAGCAAATTTGTCAAATACAGGGGGGCCATGATCACTACCTTTGCAAGCTTTAGCAGACATCTTCACAGAAACGGCATAACAAATTATCAGTGATTGGTCTCGATGCAAGTTTTAGACCAATCGGAAGGCATCGCACAGAATTACTTGAAATCGATGAAGATATCAAAGTTGAACTGCATTTATATAGAATTGACAACTCAAAACAATTTGTTTTATGAATTTAAATAATAGTTGTTTGATATTATTTCATAAGACATAAGTATATATTGATACAGTAGTGTGATTTGAATATAGTTAAATGTTCTACTAATAATTATCAGCTAACTTATGCGTGGTCAATGAAAATAGTAGAGTCACACATGCGTTATCCAACAGGTCAATTACCGCATGTTTAGGAACAAAATATCTATATCTCGGTCCAATGAAGTATGTTTCAACACATCAGAATCTATTTTGCACATGTATCCTATGATCATTAATCAGAAAATTAAATGCATCTGTATCGTTGTGTATCAATACGTAGCCTCGCGATACGATAAGCGAATCATGAAACTTTGTATCGTGATGCATCAGTGAATCGTTGCACCCCTATTTTTTATTGGTCAAATTTATTACAGTCAATTACATGCACACATAACATGTTGCAAGGTTCATCAGTACCAGCCAGTGTTTGCAGGTCCACTGCTATGCTCAGAGCTACAGGTGTTGCAATGATCATGACAGTATATGAGAGGGACAATTCTTGGGTGTAAGAAACAATTCTTAACTCTTAAATTTAGAGCACAGTAGCACATATTATATAATGATCAAAGCACTACGAGATGTAAATATCGTAACATATTGGAGTCATGACTTTCGTGGCACTACAAGTCGTAACTATCTTAGCGTATAGGAGTTACGACTCTCGTAGTGCTACGAGCCGTAACTATCTTAACGTATTGGAGTTACGACTTTCGTAGTGCTACGAGTCGTAACTATCGTAACATATTGGAGTTATGACTTTCGTGGCACTACAAGTCGTAACTATCTTAACGTATAGGAGTTACGACTCTCGTAGCATTATGAGTCGTAACTATCTTAACGTATAAGAGTTACGACTCTTGTAACACTGTAAGTTGTAACTATCTTAACGTATAGGAGTTACCACTCTCGTAGCGTTACGAGTCGTAACTTTCTTTACGTATAAGAGTTACAACTCTTGTAACACTGCAAGTTGTAACTATCTTAACGTATAGGAGTTACAACTCTCGTAGCGTTACGATTGTTCTATGAAACAGGACCCTGTTAAATAGTGCATGCAGAATCATATTATGGGTGCTACAGTATACCCATAATAATTATAAGAATATTTCTAATGTGTCTAATCCATCATTTAAAAAATGCTCGAGGCATTTGATGGTTACTTGCTTACAGTTTCAACTAGTTTTAAGAGATTTGCTGTTTAACTATGCGAAGAACAAAATGGCCAATTATGATTTACTAGTAAACTAATTGGCATCTTTTACTACAATTCAGGTGCAACTTTGCCTTTTAATGCCAATATATTACTTTAACCACAAGTTCCTATCACAAATAGTGGATACCCTCCTAGTAATATTAAGAGGGTGTCCAATATTTGTTGCATGCACCTGTGGGTTAACAATGTATATTTCCTCTCGTTATTTTCTGTGATCCTGTATTGAATTCATGACTAAATATTAATGTGATTTTTTTTCCCCCAATGTACCAATATTTACGACCTTCATTGGTGTTGATTGATTGATGATGAAAATAGTCTATAGTCTTATTATGAATGCCAGATATATGAATAGAAGTTTTTGAGTTGGTTAGCCATCTCCTTGCTTGCTTTCAGCAATAGCACTGCTATAGCTATATATACCGGTATAGGGCATCTCAGGTTGCCTCCAGCATGGAGAAGGTTAATGTAGAATTGTCTATGAATTAAAATTTGGATGGTTTTTCAATACTAATGTTAAATTGTATAATTAAGTATTTCATGAGAGAAAAAAAATATTACATTCAGGCAAGTTTGTTCTATATCGACCGTTTGTATTCAAGTTGAAATAAAATTCCATCTTTGAAACAGTTTCCGCAGATAGAACAAATTACAGCAATACCTATTTCATTTTGGATTTTGTGTATACATATCTATGTATGAAATAACAATGTACTTGTCTTGCTGCAGGTCTACTTTGCTCATTCATACATACTTTTTCTTTTTTATCAATTTCCCACTTGATGTTAAAACTTGTATCCCTATAGTGAAGCCAGTGTATTTGAGCCTTCCTGTATTGGTTTGTCAATCTTCATGTTCTAGAGATTTTTCACAAACTTGCCAACAACATTCATTTCAATAAAATTGTGTATCTAATATACATCTTGCTGACAATTGTTTTTCTTATATGATTGTATATTTCTCTTTCACAAGATTCATTCTCTGAAAGCTTGGTTACCCAAACAAACAAATTAATATCCATGAGAAAATATCTCGATTATCCAGAATGACTTCCGTTGGACATATTGATAGTTTGGGTCCTGTGCCTATCTTTCTACATCACTGCTCCACATGTATGTAAATGGATCAAAACCTTTGTATTAAACAAATAATGTAGTGTCTAGCACTTTCCTTATCTGCAAACCATTAATTTAACTTAGCTTTCCAATCAGTTCAGTACTTGCATTAGTGTAGTGTCATAACACAGCTCCTGCAAAGGACAGATTGAAAGTTGAGCAGACAATTAACACTTAAAAACTAGTCGACGTTGCTATTTACAACAGATTGTCTAATGGAGGTTCATATCTGTACGGGCGGGTGGTAGCGCAGTTACCTTTCTGACGCGATATTGATAGGATGCGATGTCTGTAGAGTGGCAATGCAGTTATCATTCTTGGTCTTGTC
>JAUTBT010060432.1:0-14814 GCA_032361225.1 Lepetodrilus schrolli | reverse complement strand
TTCTTAATTATTTAATTAAATATGGTTTTCTTTAGTTATTTAGGTTTCAGTACAACTGTAAAGTCGGTAGATTAATTCGCTGTGTACTGTAAAGACAGTGGGCCTCACTACCACAGAGCCACAATCAATTGTTAACCTATTGTAAGATTAGGATGAGGACCACCACTCTCATCTTGCAATAGTAAAGATACTATTGGTTTATGGATAGGGCCCCAGGTATGTTTCACTAAAGGGTCATAGTCTAGTCCGGGCCTAAATCAGGGGGCATGCTTTTACTATAACAGGAAATGATGTGAACCTCAATATAGGCTTGGACACTTGTGAAGTCTATCAGTACCAGCTGGAGCTTGTATCGCTAGGGATTTTACAGATTTACTCCTGTCCTAAAATGACAAGCTGTGATATTAGTGAAAGAATCTTGAATCTTGAAAACTTGTGAAATACAGGCAGGGAGGAAGATACAGGTTTGTTTTCTAGGGCACGCAAAGTATATAGCACGTTTACAACAGCAAGTCTTTTGTGACTACCAGGAAATACCCATGATCTTCTTTATGAAATTTAATGTTACAGTAGTAACATTGAAATTACTAAAGAAACTCATGGGAATTTACCTGTACTCGCAAGGAGTACCAGTACCAAACAAGAGTTAACTAAGCTTTCTTTTCCCAGCCAAATTGGAGGAAATCCGTCGTTCCGTGTTTGACAACGGTTTGTCCCCGATGTACGTCGCCTCACCCGCCTTTCCCAATTGTTATGCGGAGAACACGGAGACATATCGGTATCACTTCCAGGCTGTCAACAGCGATGAGTTCATCCAGCTGACCTTCGACGACTGGAATCTCTCTCCACGGTCAATTCTATGGGTGAGTATGAGGTTTGCCGTAGAATTGAGGGATATATCCTGCTATCCTCCAAGTTATGTTCCTGATGCAATCGTGATAGGATACACTGACAATCTGTGATACGAGCGGAATAATTTTGAAAGCAGTTGTAAGCACCAATTAAAGAAATCATAACACAATCTTTATATCTTCTGCAGAAAGTGAAATTTTAATAATAGAAATACACTTTGCTTGTATTTACTCAACATAAAATATACTCAACACATGCAGTATGCCTGCTATTTTTCATAATTCACATTCAGTTTCTACAGTAGGGCTCACAGCACATATTGAAAACTCATGGTAGATCAATTTATGCAAAAGTGGAGAGAAACAATATTAGTACAGTTGTATTAAAGACACTATTGTATTTGAAAGATATCTCTTACCAAAATCTATTTCATGTCATATTTCAAAATTTAGATCAAGTAATCAAAAACTTCCAATTGAAACTGGTCGTTGGCATAATGTGTCTAGATGTGAGGTGACCTGTCCATTCTGTACATCACATACTTTGCCAGAAATATATCACTCAGAAATATATTTGTTTCCCTAATCTATATGAATATTAAAAACGTTTTTGCACATCTGTCTCAAAGAAATTAAGAATCTGTCCAACTTTATAAAGATTGTAAAGTCAGAGTTTCTAACCATCTTGAATTAATAGTACCTAATCAATTCATATATGTATGTAATATTTATTGTACTCTTGTACCACCATGGATGGTATTAAGGGAGTAAAAAAACTCTCAAACTGTACTTATTGGGTGTTGTCCTACCTAAACTAATTTTCTCCCTGTTTATTATTTAGTAGTGATATGCATCGAACAATCAATTTAACATCAATAATCGAGGACAAGTAACGAAGTAAAATGTTAGCTTCTAATGAGTATCGATAATCTTTCCATGCGATCAATATTTCAACATTGGAGTTTCATCGATCAATACGATATTTTTACCAATCAACCCATCACTATGTTCCTAGGCCCCATTCCACAGAACAATTGTAGCACTACGAGAGTCGTAACTCTATGTTAATGTATAGGAGTTACGACTTGTAGTGCTACGATCTTTCTGTGGAACAGGAGCCTGGTATTATTTAGTACATCGAATGTCCGTGTTATAATGATGCCGTTTCTGTCCGCAGTTTGAGAAGAGCAATATAGTCGGCCCTGTGTATGGCTCCAGCCTACGACCAGTGGTTGTGTCGAGAGGAAATGAACTGACGCTGCGGTTCTCTACTGGTCCGCCGTCATCGTCATCCATCAGAAACTACATCGGCTTCAAGGCTTCTTTTGTCATCTACAACAGTGAGTGTCACAGCCATACCCCCTAACACTGTTTGTAACAGCAGTAGGTTCTGGGTGTTGTTTCTCGAAGCTCTCATATCTACTAAGAGACCATAGCACTATGCAGAAATGGAAAGCTAGATGTAAAAACCATCATTAAGTTTGATCATGGTGAAATTTGTAATACCCATAACATTGGAAAAATTATATTCAAAAACAATATGATAAGTTATGATCGGTTAAAACTATTGTGATTGTTTTTCGGTGGGGTCTATTCCCCAGACCCGGACCCAATTCCCAGCAATCTGATTGGCCTAAAATATTTCATTCATATTTTGGGTCACGTGAGCAAATCAGATTGCCAGGAATTGGGTCTGGGTCCGGTGAATAGACTGCAGGTCCGGGTCAGGGTCTCGCCTGGTTTTTCTTGCCAACTCAGGGATGTTCTTGTTATTTCAGATCGACGTAATCTCCAGCGTGTTATTACAGGTGAGTTTTTTTTCAATGTTTGGGTTGTCAGAACATCCGTGTTTAGATTTACTGCTATACTGCAAGGGGCTGTATGCTGATCTCATTCATTAACTCTCTCCCCGATGGCTTAATAATAAAGACAATTGTGTAGCCCTAGGAGGGTTAATTCTAAGGTCTTGCATATGATCTCCGAAAATATAGAAATTGCAATGTTTACTTTTTTTAAATTATACATGTTTTACTTTTTCTTTTTGAGGTTGCATCTCATATGCAATTTGACCACCTAATGTTTAGACATTGCCTATGACCTTTGACCTCTAACAGGCCTATTAAAGTCATTGTCATTGTCATTGTGTATGTTGTGCCAAAAACCTGACAAATCTACATACACAGTGTGTTTTCAATCATTCAAGATCTATCTTCATAAAACATATAGCCTGCAACATTGTACACGCGTCACAATATACTGACATTATGCTGGCAATTCTCACAAAAACTAGCTAAATGTAATTAGTTTTGTGGTCATTTGTCATGAGTGAAAATAATTTTTTATTCCGATGTATATATATTTTCAGACTGTGGCGGCTATATTATGAGACGAACTGGAGGAATAATAACATTTGACCCTAAAATGAGCACAAATGATTACTATGACTGCATATGGGTTTTAAAGAAACATCCAAGCTACGACATGATTTACGTACAGCTCATAGATTTTAACATCTCGCCAGGTAAGTTTAGTGTCTCGTGGTGTTTTGCCATGTCCTAGAAGTAGAATGCTTATAGCTCTACAAGCGTTGAGTTGTAACTCATTATACCTGTATCATGTGTATAGGAGTTAAGATTCGTAGCACTATTATCATTGTGTGGAACAGGACCTAACCCAGGGCACTCTTTCATGACGCACTTGTATCCACTAAGAGACCGTAGCAGTCTCGTAGCGATCAAAGAGAACAATGGATATGAGAGCACTATGCTCTCTTAACCCTATCCCTGCTGGATTATGCACAGACAGCTTATTTGGGCATCTCCGGTTGCCTCCAGCATGGAGGGGGTTAATGGAGACAAGATCTCTATGAACAGGTTCCCTGGCCCGAAGATTACAAAACTTTTTTGAATGCAATTTCATTCTTACCTGAAAGTTTTGTTTACAAATCTCCATGTAAAATTGGAGCTTGGGCATGAAATCGTACTAAAAATGTTCCTAATCGTGGGGCCTGGACCCGGTTGTATGAAAGTTATTAACTAATGGTGCCATTAGCTATTATTACTACATTGACTAACGTAATGCTGTATTAGTTAATGAAGGTTTAATGAAACATTAATGGAGTATTAGCGTTTCATCCAACCGGGTTCAGGGTCCAGTTGCATGACACTCTGGTAGCGCTACAATAGTTGTAAGTCCAATTGTAGAGTCTTCTACAATTGGAATTGGGTTGCACAAAGCTCTTGTAGGCTATCTGAATAAGACAGGGCTACAACTATTGTAACGGCAGTTGTAAATCGTAGGGACTATTGTAGCCTACAAGAGTGTCGTGCAACTGGACCCTGTTCACTAAATCATCTATGCTGGATACAGACTTTAAACCTTAAATAGACTAGCATGGATGTTTTATTTTTTTTAATAATAATAATAGTAATCTTACCAAATAGATTTTGTCTGAATGTTTTCCCGCTAAGCCCGGTGTAGTCCCCAGTAAAGTTAGCGTCTTTCTCTGTCATGTTCGTCCACACCACTTTGTTTGTAAACGGTATATCAATATCGATCTTGTAGTTCAGTGCAAATATGCTGATGATGACAGACAGCGTGCAGATGACAACAATCTGGACAAAAATAGATATATTTGTATTTACTTTCTGCTGTATTTGTACAAACAAATAGATATATTTGCTTTCTGCTGTATTTGTACAAAAAAAAATACACAGATATTGATCTATCTTAAAAATGTTTTCAAATAAAATTAATTTTGTATTTTTTTTTTTATCTCACGACAGAAAATACAAAACTATGAAAATATTGAAAACTGAAGTACAGGGTTCTACCATTATGTTATCATGGACCCCGTGATTGTTGATATCCAAAGACATGAGAACAATATACTCATCACAACATGAGCCTGTGTATACTACGACGGTATACTACGATGGTATACTATGACGGTAAACTATGATAATATACACTTACCAGGAGGATGAAGGCAGACGTGCGTGCAAACATGGCACCACCGATGACACATATGATGAGACAGATGATGGAGACCACCGTGGCATACAGGTATTTCCACCAGGCGCTGTCATCTGGCAGACCAGCGGCGCCCTCTGCCAGTAGCGACCCTGTAGAAAGGGAGACAACCACAGATAGATCACTTCAGTGGCACAGCCACCAGGTTATGGGATGTATTTAAAGAAAGGATGTAAAAATCATTTAAAAATTAAATCTGAATTTTAAAATGAGCAATATAAAATATTGTCATACTGATGGAATACAATGTTTTAAAATTTACTATAGGGAAAAATACAACATGGAAAGTTTCATATATAATCATTTACACATCAATTCAAAAATAAATTCAACATAGTAAAATTTGAAATGCACAACACACTAATACAACTGGACCACTGTTATACTATAACACTGTAACTGACCTCCGGGTCCGAAGTTCTGCAGTATTCCTTCCACGAAGCCACTGACATACAGGGCACAGGCCAGTACATTGGCTACGAAGAACAGAAAACCTATGCTGCCTCCGAACTCTGGACCCAGAGCTCTGCTGATCATGTCTGGCAGCTGCTAAGGAACCAACTCTGATTGTTTTTGTGTGTGTTTTTGGGGGGGTTGCATTTTTTTGTAAATTGGGGTTTAAAGTCGCTTTCAAGATTCTTTCACATATATCATGGCTTGTAAGTTTAGGGCAAAAGCAAACCTAAATTTAGCAATTGATTTATTTCAAGAAATCAGGTACTTAGTATGATAATCAGGCCATGAGATTACCAAACGTTTTTGAAGACAATTTCATGCTCAACTCGAAGTGGTTCACAAATCCCCCACATAAAATTTGACCTTGAGGATTACATATTCTAAATGACATAACGAGTGAAGGAGTAAACTATCATTGTGATTTATTTGCTTCATAATAATAGGAAGCGACTAAACAATGATAGCTAAAATGTTTTTTTACATTTCACAGTATCCAAAGTACATTCTATTTATATTCCTAAATTTCAAGTTTCAAATACAAACCATATTATTATTTGTTTATCTTAAGCCAATCAACTGTAAAGTTAAAGCTTAATAAAGAACTGGGGGAAAATTAATTGAATAGTCTTTGTGAGATCAGATATATCTATATTTAATTATTTTTAAGTATTTCTTTCTTGTTACCATGGTTACATGTCATGTTTCCTATATTACAGGGTGTACAAGGATACAGTAGGCCCCGCCCCCTTCCACAGCTCCATTGGTGGAAATTGCACATATTGACAGGACAGTCAGCACCAGGATCAAGTAAGCCAGGACCAGCTGTGCAATTGACTCCAAAATACCAGCTTGTCCTACCACGAAACCTGAAAACAGACAGAATTCATGGTTATTTACTTATAACTTTCATCTGTCATTCATCCATGTGTCATTCATCTGTGTGTGTCATTTATCTATGTGTGTCATTTATCTGTGTGTGTCATTCATCTGTGTGTCATTCATCTGCATGTGGAAGCCTGTTGTTGTTATTATTATTGTTGTTATTATTATTGTTATATTATTATTATTATTGTTATATTATTATTGTTGTTATTGTTTTATTATTATTGTTATTGTTATATTATTATTATTATTACTGTTATATTATTATTGTTGTTATTATATTATTATTATTATTATTATTGTTATATTATTAGTATTATTGTTATATTATTATTATTGTTATTGTTATATTATTATTACTACTACAGTGCATCTATGTGTAATACTTGGGAGGTGTTTTCTGATAAATCTATAGGTCTCTTGCTACTATAAATAATTATTCCATACCATAAATGTCAGTTGTCAAAAGAAACTGTTTAATATTAGGATAGCAATCATTTACTTTCACTGAGGGTGAATAGCTTGATGCATGATCGAACAAAAGAACGACAACATCTATCATGTCCAATAGCCGACTCATGTACAATATCGTGCATCTCCATCATTAAGAATCCATATAATTTATCAATTTAACATCTCATATTAGAATCCCCAAATTATCAGTATCAATATGTGGCTATCTTCCTGTCTATACTTAGTACGTATACTTCTATCTACAACATAAATAGTACATAAAAAAATAAACGAGAATACATACTATCATAAATAATAATAACAACTCTGTATGCACGATCATGTGATAAAATGTATGAGTGAGTGAGTGAGTGAATTATTGTTTTACGTCACAGTGGGAATCTTTCACCCATAAGTGACAAATATGATTTAATTATAGTATAAATGGTTTTAAATGAAAAGCAGCATGAAAAACATGCCACAAATTTATTAAAATTGAAGTAGGTGAGAGAATATTAAGAATGATATAATAACTATTGGTAAATATGGAATTTAAAGTGCGAACACTTTATGTGTAATTAAATATGAAATGGTTAAACATAATTAAAACTTTTGATATAAACCAATTTCTTTTTTAAATGATGATGAGGTGTCCATGAACCTGGGTGAAGAGATGTTTTAAATTAGACGAGGAGTAGAACTCGGCACGCTGGGTTGCAAAGTCAGCACAGTCAGATGTGCCCGACTGTGAGGTCCTCTTCACACCCAACGCACCGAGGTTTATCCTTGTCTTTTAGAATATATGACTGAGTGAAAAAGGAGTGACCAATGTGGCATCGTCGCAAGACGTTTTCGTCTTGACGACAATATACCCCCGACAGGGGTGTAAAACCAATGATGGGCTGAAAATGCTGCAATTTATTATGAATTTCTGTATCCCATTTGTTTTGGCGCAACGATTTAATATATGTGTTGATGTTATGTTTTAAATCACTGTATGGGATTGACTTTGATGTTACTGAACAACTATGGGCTGCCTTTGCTGCATCATTAGATAAATTGTTGCCCTGAATACCTACATGGCTTGGTAACCAGCAAAATACAATCTCATCCTGAGATGTTGCCAGATAATCATGAAGTTCTAAAATTTCAATAATATATGGGTTATGATTACTGTTTTTAATTGCCTGAAGACAGGACAATGAATCTGAAAATATAATATATGGTTTAGGTTTGAATCTTTGAATGGCTTCTAAAGCTATGAGAATAGCTTTAGCTTTTGCAGAAAATATCATCCGGGAGATGACAAGTAAGAGTTTGACCACACTGCTGCCATCCTTTGAACTGTCAGTATAAATACTAACATGGTCTGAATACAGAGTTTTAAGCTCTGCAAAATATTACTGATACACTAGTTGATTGGTAGTAGATTTTGGATATTTAGTAAGATCTAAATTAACATTTGGCTTAACCATTTGCCAAGGTGGAAAGTTGAGAAGTTTGTTGAATTAAATATTGTTAAGATTGATATTCGCCAAGCAATATGCTCCTCCAAGAGGAGGAATAGCTGTTGGTTTACGTTCGTACATAGCAATGTACTCTGGATGACACATGCAGTTATAAGCTGGATTTAGAGGATTAGATATTAATTTAGTAATATATTGATGAGAAAGCTTGATTTGTCTCTCGGAGAGAGAAGTTTCATCAGTTTCTACATAAATGGATGGAAAACATACACGACACCATACAGATGGATGACTCGACTGAATAACCAATATCAGTGACGACCTTAAAAAACTTTCCTCTAATCGCCAATCACCATGACAACAGCAAATTAATATCATTTTCTGTAATAGGACATAATGTGATCCAATAACAGTAAATGTAGGCCTGTCATTTGTATACAGGAGAATTACCCTACTATAGAAATGCTATGGAAATGCTAAACAGTTGAAATAAGGAAGTTCATTGTGTGTCCATTTCAGTGAACATGGTAAGCATGGATCAATTTACATGCAATGTAAGAGGTTTGATTGAATTAGTCCCTTATGTCTCATTGGGAATATTTCACTGATATACATGACACCAATGATTAGGAAATGAACTGAAATGTATTAGGAAATGAACTGAAAATGAAATAATGTCAGACATCCATCTGTCATTCTGTGTGAAACTGAAAGAGATATTTGCTGTGTGTCATGAAAACAAGATGCCAAAAACCATGTATATTTCAACACCAATACACACATATGGTGATGAGATTAGGGACAACGATAGTGGCCAATCCAACTAATGTGATAGTAAAAAACACTACTGCGATACAGGATTGTATCAAAATAATTGTTCTATTGCAATAATATTGGGATAATTAATTTCACTAAATGTATTCAAATATGTATAGTTTACTTGCATTACCATTATTTGATCAAGTTTTTTGTTCTCATCTATGTTTCAACTGATATTTGTATTTAATATTACAATCATTGAAAAAAAACTACATCATTTGATGCAATACTCTATCTCAGAAATCTAATAAATTGATTACATTACAACTGTGTTTAGCTGTGATAAATCAATTTATCAATAGTTGGAAATCTAATTTTTATGCACCTGACAAGGTACCCCTGACAAAGATTTAATATCTGTGGAAAGATGTTCAGAATCAGTGTAACTCTGAATGGTATTATACAACAATGATATAAAACTTTGGCCACTTCAGCAGAATATATAGTTATTTGAGTGATTCATATCCAAGTGCAACATTACATTAAAACCTCCTGTTTGAGATAGTAGCATTAAATCACCAGGAGGAAATGGAAAAATTATACATCAATAATGTATAATTAATAATAGTAATATAATCAAAGTAGCTCTAAACCCAAACTCAACACACATAAAAAAAAAATAACATTACAAACATTGACTGCTATTGACAAGCATTCAATCTGAACTAGTTATGTCTACTGGTGTTTATAACAATAAGGCCATAACTATGCGATTCCCTGGTTTACAGGTTTTTCTGTGATAATTTTGGCTCGGGCGGTCGAAAATATATATAAATATAATTTGATATTTTGGCCAGTAGGTCGGGTCCAATATAAAAATAATAATAATTGGGAGATTATGAATGGTTGGTTGACAGAAAATAAATATAATTGTTAACAATTATTATAAAGACCAGTGCATATAAATTGTTCAGATTTGAATGCACACTTATTTTCAAAGTATTGCTTGTCAATAGCAGTATATTGTTATAAAGTATGCTTGGGTTCTATGTATTTACCAGTAAGCAATCAAATTGGCTTCAAACCCATTGCCTGCCGGTCTTTGTTCATGTCCATCGATAGTTTATACGACTTGTTCCTTCACCATTTATTATTACAATTTTCTAAAATCAATTACATTGTTGGTGGAATATAATAAAAAATACTAATTTATAAACTGGGAAAAATTCAGGTCAGCAGATCCATGGAATTATATAACTATGACCTTATTGCCAATTATATTGATCATTTATATTAATTTTCTGTCAACCGACCATTCATAATCTCCAATTATTATTATTTATATATTGGACAACTGACTGGCCAAAATATCAAGTTATATTTATTTATATTTCCAAATGCCCGCCAAAATGTAAACCAGGGAATCAAATATCTACGGCTTAATAAATAATCAACACAATTAGTAGCAGTGTACTAGTGCATGGCCTATGGCTAGGCATACTACTATTACTAGCCTTGACATGGCAGTGTCTATAGATAGAGCCAGTACAATGGTCAACCGAGGACAATTTGGGGATAGTTCAGGGTCAGATCACTCATATGGTGAAGGACTCTGAATGTATGACTCAGAGCAATGGTTGATATGCATGGCAGAGAACACTTGGATTATCAGTAACAGTATAGAATCTTGGTCTCCCATCAAGTACTAACAATGAGCCATGAATCATCTATTTGTCAGGGAGGAAAAATATTTTTTTTAACATTGCAGTGTTTGGCCATTATGCATTTACTGATACAACATTGCAATGGCATTACCAAATTCCTGCACATCAAATATAATTAAAATTATCCAAAATATGCAGTAATTCTAGTTATTAGATTGGTTGAGGGGTCATGTAAAATGTTGTACACCCCGGTTTTGCTGTAGGTAAATGTTCGGACCTCAAAAATGACTGTGACATCATTGCAACCGCCCTCAAATTGCACCTTAGAAAGACATTCGGCATGAATAATAGCAAATTCATTTTCTTAAAAGTGTAGATCTCTGCAAAACGATTTTGGATAAATTCATTACCAGCGTGAACTCTAGGGCATACAGGTTTTTACAATCTCAGGGTATAGAAGATGTTTCAGCTTATAAAAACACAAAAACCCCAGAAATTATGCTGGTAACCATGGTAACTAATATAAACATAGATTGTTCATGAGGGACCACGAGTACAGATCGTATGTAGCTATTTATCCTTCTTTCTGCTGGAGGCAATCAGAGATGCCCCACAAAACAGTGATTGTCATCAATGCAGCAAGGAGAGTGTTAATAAAAAAATTTAAAACATATTTTTACAAAACTTCAGAACATTCACTACGTTCATTATTGTTCAGTGTGAAACAACATACCAGTACTTAAGATTGGGAAATAATTTTTTTAAGTGTTTTTTTTTATTTAGATTTATGACTGATTACAGGAAAACAGAATATAATTTTATCATTGGCAAAGTATTGATTGTATTCTTATCTATGACCCAGCTCTACTTCCCCTTGCCTACGTTACCTGATAACCAATACTACTGGAATACCGATAGAGCTACACTAGTATCAATGAGCGTTTATTTGCCACTGTGATTAACAACAGCATGCCACATAAACAGGAACTTACTGATAAAATGACAGATGACATTAAGTGGATAAATGAGCCAATTATGCATCCTGTTATATGTTGCCTTGCACTTGTTATATAGGACTGCAATGTTTTGTGACAGGGGATAATATATACTATATATAGTATATACTATACTTTTGACTTTCCTCAAAAAACAATCTCTATGCAATTGATTTCACATTAATTTAGTTATATATATGCATGCCAGGAATGCTAAATTGACATTTTCATTGTCCAATTATCTTCATTGTTAACAACTAAATACCAGTAGTCATTACCATTACCAATTTAATGTGGACTTGTGGATGTTAACCATTCAAAATGAATAAATGATGTCACTCTTGGTTATGAAAAATAAAACTTAAAGTTAAGATTCCCTGATAAATTTCAGGATATTTTACAGGGCATTAATTCATTAATGTCACCAGTTTGTTTTTTCTTGTCCTTTCCTGCCCATCCAAACTATTCCAACCACCTTAGCTGGCTGAATATAATGATGGTGAATAGCTATTGTATTCCATGGCTGATGCAGTAGAACTAATCATCTTTATAAATTATATGAATATACATGTATGTCAGAACTATTTACTGCAACCCAACTACCACTATTGAAATATAAGTATTGTCAGCATTGTCAACTAAAACAACAACAATATTGATGGAGACACACATGGATGTGCTTGCTAATGACTAAAGAAAAAAATCAAGGTAATAAAAATTAATTGCTCAAGCTTGATATTTCTACCTGCCTTTGAATACAATTTTCAAAAAGATACTAGGTAACAAAATTAAGGTTAATATCTATGACTAAATGAATAGATGTATTTATTTGCAATATTATCTGTAAAAAAATTGAGAATTCACTTCACTTCCTGGTTGTCAAATGGTGTTTGGAATGTATACCAGTGCACTGTACAGCTGACCGCTCAGGTTGCAGTTAATCACGGTTGACGATTGAATATCTAGGATACATACCTGGCCTACACTGAAAAACTTGGTGTTACCTTAGGCATGTGACCTAGATCTAAAATGCCTCTGTTGATCTAGCCGAGAATGGGTACCTGGTGGGATGACATGGACATGGGAATAAACTTCTAGTGCCTTCAATGGAAGCTTGGGTTCTATACTCCTCAGGGAGTTGAGAAGGAAAATGAAGGCACATTGATCCATTGACGAAGGTAATAATGTAGCATGCTTTTGAGCATGGCTTTAACGCAATATTATGTGGCCATTATTATGATATAGATATACACATGTTTTAAGGACTATTCTTCTTTATGTGGCCATTATTATTGTATAGATATACACATGTTTTAAAGACTATTCTTCTGCTTCTACTCAAATACTTGAAACTCCCAGTTTGGGCATAATGTCAAGGTAATGAAAAGGACAAATTGTTTCCGATTCTTTAAAAAGTGCTGCACATCATAGAAAATATAATGGATGATTCCTAGTGAGCAGTGTTGGGAATCAGTTGGGATTTCATAACTGATCATCAGTTATTATCAGATGGCCTCAACCGAACAATCATCAGTTGTATAATCGGTTAGGTCTAGCATAAATAAAATAGTAAATACTTCATGTTTTATAGCATGTCCTGGTGCATTATTTGAATCCCAGTTGTATCTTTATTCCCTGCTTATTTATCCACAAATGTTTAATACACTAAGATTTTCGCCAAAAGCATGAACAGTGTTTATTTCCTGAAATTAAATTAGCCTAAACTCTTTGGCCAATAACTACTACGTAGATGTAGATTTGTCTCGTCTTGACAAACAATCAATGGATCAGCTATTATTTGAAAGAATACATGCCGTCCGTTCTTAAAACTGTGTCTAACATGATTAATAACCAACAAAACGTAATCAAATGATTAAGTGTGCTACGATCGAAAACTGAACAATATTGGCAAATAATTTTCGCTCACGTTAGGAACTGCACTTCTCATTTGTATTGTCTTAATACTTTGGAAAGCGAGAGACTTCCAAACTATGGCCATACCTCCTCTTAGGAACAGGAGAGTGCTGAACATTGAGAGCGCGATGGGGCAGAAGACGCCGGCGAAGGTACCCAGTGTCCGTCTAGACGTCTGGGTTGGAGTCTCCCTCTCCATGGCGTACGGGCTTCCTGCACTACTCAAACTCCGTGACAGTGTCCAGTAGAACGGTGATCTCAGTCGCGGACTGTCGCTACCTCTTCCATCGTCATCGGCATTCTCGGCGGAGTAGTCGCCATTCGGAGCGCCGTACGACACGTTTGCGTTAGAGTTGGTCAGTATAGGATCTTTGTCGTCAGCCATGGTGTTCACATTAACTGGTGTGCACATACCCTGACAATCAGCTGGGTGACGAACATAGATTATTGTTATCTATCGTGTTATCCACTTTCACCTCGGTGGTTCTGTCAGCTGAACCGGATAACACCTGACGTTGACGTCAGGAGGATTGCGCAATGGCGTGCGCAGAGAAATAATAGGTCCACGTGCCTTTGTTTACAAACAGTCCACTCATAACAGAACTAAGAATCGGAGATAGGTCTACATCAAATAAACTAGTCTGTATGTGTGGAATTTAAAGTACATCATTAACTTTGTTTATGAGTTATATTGATCTAGACGATTAAAAGTTCATAGCGAGAGTATTGAAAAATATCTTTCGTGTGAAATAATTCGTGATGAAGACTGAGAATGATCACGATGATCTACTAGTATCTGAGATATAGGCATGCATTCAGTCATGTCGCAGCCAATATGTCGATATGTAATATGCATATAATATACACGAGGTATTTGCTATAATAATAGTAACAGGAATTGTAGTCTAGTGCATTGTTAGATTTTTCAACAAGGAACACGTGAATACAATGCTTAATTTTTATATCTTTCGATTGAAATTAAATATATGGTTATTCACACACCCAAAGCGCCTTATAACTAGTATACGTGTATTAAAGAAAACAATTCTATTAATGTGTGAACATATTTATAGCTCTGAGACAGCAGGTGGGATGTTGTTATACAGGGAAACGCCCCAACACCAGCATGTTTACAAGCAGAAATTCAACATTACGGTTACGGCCTAGTAGTTTAATCCTTATTAGTCAGAGTGATGTATTAATGTGTTTACAAGCAGAAATTCACCATTACGGTTACTGCTTAGTAGTTTAATCCTTATTAGTCAGAGTAATGTATTAATGTGTTTACAAGCAGAAATTCACCATTACGGTTACTGCTTAGTAGTTTAATCCTTATTAGTCA
>JAUTBT010060421.1:0-14814 GCA_032361225.1 Lepetodrilus schrolli | reverse complement strand
AGACATCGCATCCTATCAATATCGCGTCAGAAAGGTAACTTTCGCGTACATTGATGCCGGGCCCCCGGGGCGGGATTTGAACCTGGAACATTTGGCTCCGAAGTCCAACTGTTCTACCTCTGCGCTACCACCCGCCCCCTGGAGTATTGCCGCTGCAATACAATGCCCACCTAACTCGCCAGTTTTCAATCCTATACAATTATTCCCATACCATTTACAGAATTTCTGCAGTACCGTTAAATACAATAAGAATAATTGTTTACCTAACAACTAATTAGGGTTTACGGTAGCTGTCAAGATGCTTTCACTAATAGCATGGCTTGTCAGATTAGGGAAGGAGGAAACCCACAACATACGTAGCGCTGAATGTTGCAGTAAACCTGCGAGCACGGGCTGGTACCGACAGACCTAGGTTGCACCGGCTAACCTACGGGACTGGCTCAGTCATCTCGGCTATCTCACGGTCGCTGCCCACTGGTTAACCTACGGGACTGGCTCACAGTGGTAGTGGTCTGAGGCGAGCCAAATAAACAGCAAATAAACAGCCATGATGAAACCTGCAGATCCAATATTTGACATCCCGTTGTGTTGCTGCATCAACGCTACCGAAACAAAGTGTTGCCTAAATATTTTCCCAGATGACAATTATATATCAACTACTATTTGTTTTACATCATCTCTTGTTAATAGTATTGTTATGAAAGCTGGGTATGCCAATTCATGAAAGTCTAAACTGGTTTCTAGACCGTAAGTCTGTCTCTTGAGACCTACGTTATAACCGTCTCATAAGGCCCACTTACTTTGTGGGCAGGTGCCAAGATTCTGCCACGTCCTATTTTCATAGAGGTTCGTTCAGACCTAACGCGTGCGGCAGCCGCAACGGCTAAACGCAGTTTTCCATTGTTTTGCTGAACCGCAGAACGATTTCCCGCGGGTTTCAGAGTGAACAGTTCATGTGTTTCTATACAAAGCGATCCGTTGTGGTAAAAATGCACCATAGCACCATGGCTGCGTTCAGGCTGTACTACAAGTACTACAATACACAACGCTACTTTTCTACAAAGTAGTGGTTGGCTGTACAGGTTAGTAGGAAAATAGCAGGATGTCAGTTTGGGCATGGTCCAGTCCTTTCATGCTTTGGGTTTTCCTACATTTTCCTACAAAACACTACGGTGGTCGAAACCTGCAGGGAAAAGTAGTACTATGTAGTACTACACATGCTGGCTGAACGGCTTCCTTAGCACTACATAGTACTATGTAAGAGTAAAATAGTGCAGCCTGAACGCATCCCCGTCTATACAGTAACCTGCCTTATGTTACAATTGTGTAACAGCAGATCTCATGAGACAGAGTTAATGACAACACTTCATGTAAAGTAAACTCAAATTTTATTTACAGATGATGCATGATTCATAATCAAAATCCTAGAGTGAATTTGCTATGTACAATGACTGAAAAAAATGTCAAATAATAATCCATTTACATCTATATATGTAGAAGTCTGCCTACCCATATGATATTCCATCTTTCAATCACAACATTAGATACAAAACATACATGCACAATTAGCATCCATACGTCATAGTAAACAAATTCAATGGATGAAACATTAAAAGGTATATTACAACAAACACCAAGAGATTTTACGAGAGAAATCACAGAGTACAGGTAATTGCTGATAATGTACCTATACTGTGCCACAATTAAACCACTAAATAATAACTCGTACTTTCTGGTCTGGTGTGACCAGTAGTCAACTTCACAGACAGATTGTAGCACTACTAATCGAAGACAACTCTTTCTTTGTCAATTGACGGAGACATACGATAATAATAAAAACCTGCCTCGGGTGAAGCAGGCAATAATTGAAAAATATAAATTATATTTCACAATTGACATCCCTTGAAGCATTCCCCCATATAATCCTTCGCTATTGTTACTTTAAAGTGACTCAAACACCAAACTCATATTGTATAAACATAAAGAACCGATGATCCTACACCAGACAGTGATTTATTTCCTTCCAAATGATGTTATTGATAAATCATCTCATTTTCAGTGCAGTCAGCTAGGTTAGTGTGTGGCCATCTGTCAACTGTGACCACAGCGTACTCTTCCAACCACGCGACTATAAAATAGTTTTGTAAACAATCCGTTAATCAACGGCAGATGAAAGGATTTAATTCGATGGCTTTGCATGGTTGTTCGTGCCTGAAAGCTTGGATTCTGACAAATACAACTATATATTACATATGAACAATAATAAAATAGGCAAGTCACCTAAATGGACGACTCCTTTTAAAGAATTGTGGCAATATTGATCAAAACATTAACAAAACCTATTCATGAGATAACAAGAATAAGCATGTATTCCATTTGCAGCTTTGCCACAGAATCTGTCCTGGATTCTTGGGCAAGCAAGTAACCAAGGAAGTTGTGTGGACACTTAAAACAAATATAATAAAAAAATTAAAATCCAAACTGTAAAATAGAAAGAAGCTAATAAGTGGATGTACAAATCTAGGTTGTTTCAGTTGTACCATTTCTACAACCTGGAATTGGACAACAAAATATTCTTCAGGGTATCGTTTCTCGAAGGTATTATATCCACTGAGACCATAGTGCTCTTGTAAATTCCGATCGCCATGTACAGGAGATCGCTACAAGAGTGCTTATGGTCTCATAGTAGATGCAAAGAATGAATTAGTGTTTTATATCGTAGCAGGAATAATACGAGAGTGTGAAACAATGATAGCCTCAAAAATAGTAGCCTCAACATGTAAAGAAAAAAATTATTCAAATACAAATATGTGACAACACATAACAAATTAACTCTTGAAATCATTGTAATAGAATTACCTAATGTTCGAAGTTTTTGTCAATAGCAGAGAATGATTATACACCCACTGTTGATGACGAAGAATCATCAACTTATATCAACCTGAGTTTGTCTAATCAATGGTCAAAGCCATCCTACTTATCCTGGAGCAGAGAATCCACGGATCTAGAGTTAAACAACCTACAACCAGATTTAAACCAGAGTTATAAACCACTTACCTACTTATGCCTGAAATGTCAGAAGAACAAATGAATTGTAAAGATATTTACTTGAGAATGGATAGCTAACGACAGACACACACAAACTCTGAACCTAAACCAATGAAGATTACTTCACAAATGTGTATGCGCTACATTGTTACATACTTACATATATACACACATGTACATGAATATATATAATCAGATTTATTACCAGCCTGACAACAGTACAAGAATGGCTTCTTAAATTTATTGTCTTATATTCATATAAACGGGAATACAACTATTAATCCGGATGCAAAATGTAAATTCCAATTAGCTAATCAGTAAAACCTGCCTTTAAATTACTGATTGATTTAATGTTTTATGTCGCTGCGGTAATATTTCACACATATTTAACTCTCTAAAATTAAATTAAGTATACATTATAGCCAGACATCAACAGACAGTTTACAGATCTCAGACATTCACATTCCAAACATTTCAAACAGAAGCACAGTTTATCTAGAGGCTGATAATCTACACGGATAACTATCCCCACACACACACAAAATCAATTACAGTGAGCAGAATTGGTGTCACTTTTATGAAATATCTAGCTCGTAATTTGCATTTAATGTTACTTTCAATGTTCTGTTAATCCCATACCTATAAAAGTACCTCTTTTTTTTTTCTTTTTTCTTTCTAGATCATTAAAGCAATAATGATCATGTTAACCGATAGATGACATCAGTTAAAACCCCCGGTACTCGACACACAGATGTGCGACTGTGATAATGTTGACCCGTCTCTCACATATAATTGCACAAGACACTCTCGTCATCAGCCAATGCCATATGTGGTAAATTTAGTCACGTTCCATTGTCCCTGTGAGGTAGGGCTCGTCTTCTTCTTCCTCCTCATCTTCCTCACCTTCTTCCTCTGCTTCTTCTACTTAATTTTTAGCACTTTCTCTGCAGGCACTATCATTGGCTTCATTTCAGTTTTAACTTAATTGTATTCTTCATGACAAACGGCATGGCCTGAGGCATGGGCTGAGGGCTGCTGAGGTCAGGCAGGTCATTGTTAGGCAGTCTATTCACATGCTGGAACACCGAGGGAGAAACGTACAATATAATACCATAAAACTATAAATTACTCACTACAGGAATTTGTTATACATTAGATATACCGTAATTACCAATAATTCGAACCCTCTAATAGTTCGAACACCTAAATTCATCGCCCAAAATACATTTTCTTCCGACCCTAAAAACACGAGCATGATCATTTTTTCCAAATCGTAATTTTCTAATTGTGCAAATACAAATTATTTTTTTTAGATTTAAAAATGAAGTAACTTTTTATATAAAGTCCTTCATTTATTTACCATTTCATTTTGTACTTTAAATTGGTTGTCCCTAATTATACGAAAACCAATGATTTTCAATGTTTGTATTTTTCTATTAATTGAAACAGCTACAAATTTAATTTTCTCCTGTTCAAATTATTAGGGTAATTATGATACAGCTGTAGGCATATACTACAAGAATAAAAATTTAAAAGACATACAATCACGGGTTTGTTTACATATTTCATGGTCAAACATATTTTTATCTGAAAGTATGTACATTTGATGTGTCTACAAAAGTATATTAGGCACCCAGCTACATATTCCTCATTTCCCACTAGTTTTCAATATTTTTATATTTTCATATTATTTATTGGATCGATCCAATAAATACAAAGTGTATATGTCATCGAGCTCCTCAGCAGTGCGTGCGACTGAATTGCTGTTCAACGTCGCTGCGAGAAGCTCCTCACGGCGAAGATATACGCCATTTGCATTATTTGATGTAGCGATTTGCAAGGGATTTCCCTGTGCCATAGATACATGGAAGACATTTTTGCAACACAAATGCGATGATACGTACACTAATTACATATACTTTGCATTTCCAACTCGTAATTGGTCATTTTACGCAATACAAATCTGTGATAGTGTGTTTAAGGCAACGAAATGTGTAGTTTGGTTGATTTAATATTTTACATGGCTGTAGGAATGTTTCACCAAAATGCAACAACAATGAAATGAATAAACATAACCATGATAAAATTAATTTGAATCCATGTAGTATATTTTCATGAAACCGCAGTACTCGATGAATTCTTTTGAGTGTGGAATTAGCATATCATAATTATGTACATTATAAGCCTGTCAAATATCATGTTATCAACAAAATTAGGTGATGTAATACAAAGGAATTGCAGGAAAAGTTCAGATTTATTTAAGCACTCACCTTATTTAAATCTTTTGTTGGATTCGTCACAACTTTCTCATCTACCTTGATTGGTTCACTCTGCATGGAACGAGAGATGGAATGCGATATTGAGGTGAAATCATTGTTTGGAAATGCAAAATGTGCCTACACCCTTGATGGATAAGGGTCTTCAATGCTATATCAAATAAATTGCACACAAATTCAAGACATTTCAGCATCTAATAGCCTCGTCTTAAGTGTAACAAACCAGTCATTTGTATTTATCTAGATGAGTTGGTAATCCAAACAGTAATAGTTGTTCCTCTGCTACTATCTTATTGTCCCAAATGGGCGAGAAATCTTGCAGCAATGTTTAAACTTACACTTAGTGGTACCCAGTTAAAGCAGGCCCACATACATTGACAGAATGTAGACATCCAGTAAACAAATTACCCGAGTTCTATGACCAGCCAAATAAATAGATTTTGTTCATCTCCCAAATTTTTTAAAAATACTTAGCCATTAGTTCGTACAGTAATCAATCCCATGATAAAGAGGACGTCTGGTATTAAGTGTTCAATCCAGGAACCAGTTGAAGAGAGGGTGAAGTCCCCCACATTATTCTGATAAGAGGGGAAGTATGGCACACTCAACCTTGGCCGCAAAGCATTTAAGTAATCTAGAGGGTTCAAAGGCTGAAGGGCATATGTTTCCACCACAGGACTGAATCATTATAATAAAATGTTATATCATCTATCTATATAATATATATTATATAAATATAATGACATAACATTTTATTATAGTTGCCACACCCTACCTAAGAAAAAAATATTTTGCGCGATCGTGCGTCCTGGATTTAACACTGGTATTTCATTTTTTGAATTGCAGTTAAAACCCGCTTTCAAGATTCTTTCACGTATATCACGGCTTGTCAGTTTAGGGCAGGATGAAACATCCATAGCGCTGAATGATGCAGTAAACCTGTGAGCACCAGCTGGTACAGATGGACCAAGGAAGATAACTGCATTGCCACGGTACAGATGGCGCATTCTATCACAATCGCGTCAGAAAGGTAACTTTCGCGAACATTGATGTCGGGCTGCAGGGACAGGATCTGGTATTTCTAATCTGAAAGTGAAAACTATGACAAGACTAATTATACGAAAAGAAACGGCAGCAATTTACTAACCTCTTCCTCGCCATTCTTACTCCTCTTCGGTGGCGTCTCTGTGCTTGTTGGAGAGATTGGCCTCTTAATTCTGCCGTCCCCACCTGCTTCACTGGTGACATCCTCTTTCGTTACATCGGCGTCCTGCACAGACACACGTGTCAATAGTGGGTGTTTACCACCATTTATTTCAGAGGATCATATCGCTGTACAGTAATCTGTTTGTAGTGAGATTAAGTTGCTTGATTGGTTTGGGGTTGAAAGCCACTTTCAATATTGTTTCACTCACGTCATGGCTTGCATGCATATGTACTGCTTGTATAAGTCTGAATTTCCATCAGTTTTTAATAGTGCTAGCTCACTTGGAATATCACATGCCGCAGATAGAGCATGGGATACCCCACTCAGACACAGTATACCGATTCTGAGCCGACCAGTCCTTGTTTTACAGGGGAACAGGGGAAGCAGGGGAAGTACCATCTTTTAATGTCCTTTGGTATGACACAAACGGGGATTAAACCAGCGACCTTCCACACTCCTGGCAGATGCTCTAACCATTACGCCACAGAGCCGGCTTAGTGAGTGAGCGAATAAGAGTAAGCAAGTGAGTGAATTATTGCTGAACCTCGCTGCACGAATATTACACCCATATGCAACAATCATTACGGTGAGAATCACGAGTGATAATTGGTATAGATAAATCATGAATGATAGCGACTGTACACATGACATACAGACAAAGTATTCAGACTTTTCATACATACGACATGCTTTCCCATAGTGAAAAAGACAAACAATGGAGTATAGTAACGAACAACAACCGTACGAATTCTCGCAAATACCTTGACGTCATCTGGCCGTGATGGAGAAGAGCATGCTTCTTTGCTTTCCTTCTGCTCCTGGTCGCTGCTCGTTTTTTGTGCCGTCACCAACTGTGACTCCTGCGACGCGTCGTCATCCGTCACCGACGACTGCTTCATGAGATCAGAGTCAGATTTGCTACTGGCCATAGTGGGTTTCTCAGAGCTTAACCGTCGCAGGTTGCTTGTGCTACTCCCCTTGGCTGGGTCCTTGATGAGGTGGAGACGAACAACAAATAGAATTAATCGTTTGCTGCCACGAAATTCAACAATTATAGGCATAGCCTCAGAGAGTGAGCGAGATATTGTTGTATCCCATATGTGACGATTATAAATCTAATGTAACTTCCCCAACTAGTGATTTCTTTTTCACCCATGAACGATGACCGTTTCCAATCAATGTGTGTTGTGTATATGGTGCATAGTGTATATAGTGCATAATGTATAAGCTGCATAGTGTATATGCTGCATAGCCTGGATGATTAAGTCAGCTACCTTCTTTTTAGCCAACTTGCCCCCCCTCTCGATCGTCTCCCTTGTAACGAACTGCTCCAACTGTTTCCTGTAAAATTAAGTAGATATTACAGCCTATGTCTGTGAAATTGTAGGTTATCTTAAAGTTATGCCTCTTTGTACGGGAGCCAAGTTTACAAAATGTTTTTGAGTAAATGTTCATGCTTAACTCACATTTTGTGCTCACAAGTTGAACAAGAATTCGTACTCTAAATGTTTTCATAACCTCTGGGTGTTCAGTAGTAACAGGAATTCATCAATTAAACAATTAGAAAGCTGGCTTTAATATTAAAAGTTGGTGAGAATCTGCCTAGTTTAATCATGAAGTATTGTAGTGATTGGTATCAATTGAAAATGGACCATTTCCATAGACAGCCAAACTTAAATCATATAATTTAATATAGAAATATCAGTTCATTCTAAAATGATCATATTTGAAACAAATGAATAAATAAATAGAGATTATTAACCGAGTGTCTTTAGATATCATCTATATCCTACACTTAGGGATAATCTTGGTATTAGACGAGTTTCAGCGATATCTAAAGACAAGGTTAATAATCTCTTTATCATCTAATGTCAAGCTAAGATACTTCTATATAATTAGAAAACATCAACGTGTGAATTGACATTTTAACGTTACATGTAGGAATACATGCAGGTCAGTAAATTGTAAACCACTTCACTCATTGATAAATACACAAAAGGATTATTATCTAGACAATTATGATCCTATGTGCTAATCGACTAGATTTAATATATTTACAATTTTCAATAAAAATTAGAATTGTTTTCAAAGTTGTTATTTTCCTTTGGTCTATTTATCAATGAGTGAAGCGGTTTACAATTTATTGACCTGCATGTATTCCTACGTGTAACTTTAAAATGTTGATTGACACTTATAGGGAAATATTTAAGCTCGACATTAGATGATATTTCTGTCATTACAATAGTCGATAGTACAAATTCGCTGTAAACAAGAGTACAAATTCGCTGTAAACAAGAGTACGTAACATACCTCCTAACATATGACACCTCCAGCTTCATATCATCTTTGAAGAGTTTTATATGGATGGCTTGTTTGTGCACTGCAGAAAAAAATCATCCATTCACAGACCATATCATAATACATTTTTGTGACTGAATTTGGGCTACATGCTTATGTGACAAAACGTAACAAAGCCCTGAGATTACCAAACCTTTTAAGTACGATTTCATGCTCAAGCTCAAATTTTATATGGGGATCTGTGAACAAAACCTCGAGGAGCACGAGTTTGTACTGAAAAAAAGTTTCATAATCTCGGGACCAGTTATCGTATTTGTGCAATTTCTTTCTGGGACAAAAATATTGTGACTTGTAAAATTGTTAATTATTTTCTACAAAATTACTCATAGAATATGAACATTACGTTCAAACTTCCCAAACTTGACAACCTGTCAGAAAAACGTACCAATATCTGAAAAAGACTGGATATCGAAGGTGAGGTCGATATTGGCCGATGGGGTGTTGTTGAATACCAAGCCAATGAACCATTTGCACATGAAATGACCCTCTCTGCAACCAGCAAAAAAAGTAACATATTACATTAAACACTCAAGCCAATGTGCAAAATGTTTTGATGAATTGATCTTATTGGAGTGTTAAACATTTAGCAAGGATGGGGTGTGGTAAAATTGCAAGAATTTTCATAAAACAATAAATGGATACAAAATTGTTCATGTTTTCATTAGGTAACATCGTCAACAACCATCCATGGCAGTACTACCGAACCTTACAGCAGCAAGGGTAGACAAACATTTGCTTCATATGGCTAACTCAAACAGGGCTGCATTCAGCCTACACTACTTTTCACTACATAGTGCTATGTAGTAGCACTATGGAAGTCGTTCAGCCAGCATGTGTAGTACTATGTAGTGCTACTTTTCACGTGTTTGGACACAGTAGTGTTTAATCGGGAAAACAAAAATCATGAAGCAAATTGACTGCACGCGTAGTTGCTATTATCCTTCAAACCTGTTGAGCTAACCACTAAATTGTAGAATAGTAACACAGTGTAGAGTAGTTTAGTGAAGCCTGGCCAGACATACCAATTTTCAAGATACTTACGATTCATTCAGAGGTCCAAATGACTCCGGCATGACATGAGCAAGTTTAATGAAGGGATTTCTCTCCAGGTTCCCTACAAGTAGCCTGATCTTAGACTCCACATAGCCGTGCCTGTGGAAAAGACAGAATGGAAGATGAAGTAGAAAATAAATTACTCTCCCATCAATTTTGCTAGAGAAATAACCGTATCTGGTAGGATTATCTGAAAATCACTGCTCTCTCACTAACAAAGGAGCAACAGAAAGCATTGCCTGGTTAATTCAGTCTGATAGCATTTTTTCTTAAATTTGGATTTAGAGCCCTTTAAGATTCTTTCACTTATATCACACCATATCAGGTTAAGGCAGGAGGAAACCTGCTACATCTGTAGCCCTTAATGTTGCAGTAAACCTGCACGCGCTGGATGGTACTGACAGACCAGGGATGATATCTGGGTTGTGATGGTACAGACAATGAATCCTATCATGATCACGTTAGAAAGGTCACTTTGAGAGCATTACTACCAGACTCCTGGGACGGGATTTGAACCATGGGCCTTTGGCTACGAAGTCCAACGTTCTTCCATTGCACTACCACCTGCCCCTATAAGCTGTTACACCACTACTTTGATTATATAACTTGAACTGCCCTCTGAATATTTATCTGTCACACAGAAGGGTAGTCAGGCTCGCTTACCATTCAAGGTAGTGTTCCTCCTCTTCAGCTCTGGCTACTAGCACAATGTAGTGTCTGAAATACAACAAGTTTACAAGGTGTTAGTACACTCGAGGCCAGGCAAGACTCGACTTGTGGGACTCCATCAGTATCCTGTCAAACAAACTATTCAACAGTGAGCAATGTTTCAAACACACTCCACTCCACAATCGTCTGCGACACTGTCTTTACTCATTCACTTCGGACACGAGATTTATTCTAGAAGTATGTACCACTACAGTGCAGGATACTCATTAATTTGGGAATTAATTTATCTTTAAGATTCACATTGTATTATCACGAATGTGGTGAAAGCAAAAGTCATATTCAGTGAACTCACTTGTATTTCTGGAAAAAGTTTGATGGAATAAACAGCACTGGCCATTCCTCTTTCCCTTCGTATATTTTCGTGACAACCATGAGACCTGGAAATAAAAGGACATCATCACGAAAAATAAACAACCTTCTAAAAATTGCAATCTGATAATGATGGGATATACAACCTGTAACACCAATGGGATGATTGGTAGGCTTTCAGGAGCCACGGATGGACGGATAAATTTAATGTTTTATTTTGTGAATAACTGCTGTACTTCCAGCAGACAGAAGACTCACCTTCGTGGAACTCATCCATCATGATAGACCTTGTGGAGTTGGTGACGTTGTATGTGGAGTTCTGTTGAGGATAGGCCGGTGTGATGATTGGAAACAAGTGGAATCTGTCGGCAGGATTTATCTGCAAAGACCAACAGCATAGAGAGAATAAGTTGTTTAAAAAAAATTAATGCAATCATTGAAATAAAACAATTTATTATGAATGTCTATTTTTCGAAATTTGGTTCTGCTCTGCACTATTATCTGTAACGAAACATTGCTACCACTAAAAAAAATTAATTATTTTTCATTTTTGAATTAATAGAGTTTCGAGTCACTTTCAAGATTCTTTCACTTACATTACAGCATTAATTTTAAGCAGCGAGTATCTACATCTCTCTTGGGACTATCAGCACGGAGTTCATTATAAGAATAAAGGTGAATGTAAAATAGTCAAAAGCATACCCGAGGATCCCAAACGGGAAATCCCAGCTTGTTTTCTTGGTCAAGAGGTTTAAGCAACACAGGATTCGGCCAATCCCTGACAAGGAAAAATGACAGTTAAAAATAATTTTGCTGTTTATTGTGAATAAAGCTAGTGTACAGCTATCAAACAGGCATGTCCAATATAATCAAAACTTTAAAAACAAAGAACACAAATCCGTCATAAATATACAATATATAAATATATATTCCTAATAACTGAAACTTTTGTATACATTTTTAAACACATCAGATATATATTAAAAAAATTAAAAAATCAACTATATATTCATGCCTTAATCTTATTACTGCTGAAGGCAAACAATGACATCAAAAAGAACTGCAAATGTAATTAATCTATCAGATATGGAACAGTGTTGTGAAACAATGACATGGCTTGACAGTAAGGATTATCCGTCTGCCCTGGACAGGTATTACCCACAGGCAGACAAGTGTAATAGCCTAGCTGAACACTCCCTTTACCTACAGGGCAAGTAGTTTCATGTCCATGGCCAACAGGAAACAGGGACAAGTGCCAGCCTCAAAGTTAGACAAATTTCCAAGGAGCCATTTGGCTCCTTGAGAACCAGAAACACTTAAAATAAGTGAAATACTGGTCACCAAATCCCAAATTAGGCCGCCGTGGCTCCCAAATTAGTCCCTAAATTGAGCCCTGAAGTGCCTAAAAAGGTTAATGTAGAGCCCTGGTCCCCATTTCACGACATCCTAAACTTATGAGCTCCTAACTTTATGACCCAGTTTATCACCTCCAAAGTTAGATGCCAATATAAGAAGGGATACGACTTGTGACGTCGTCGTGAAACACTTGTTACGAGGTGACAACACTTAGGACTGGTTTAGGAGCTCCTAAATAGTTAGGAGGCCGTTGTGAAACGGGGGCCTGGATGGCCGTCAAACGATTACCATTTTGAGAAGACCAGGAAGAATTTCTGCACGAGTGTGGCCGGCGCGGCGTTGGGGTAGAGCTGACATACTCTGGCCACCAACATCGCCCACGACACGCCGCCCAGATAGCCCAGCACGTTGGAGTAGATGCCTTTCTCTGTGAAAGAAAACATCCTGCTATAGCAAAAGCATGGCGTACGCGCTGATTTACACCTGGACCATGTGACCCTTTTGTGAATCGCAGGCCAGATATGCACGGTGTTGAAAGATATTGAAAAATAGTTATTTATTTTATTTTATTTATTTTAAATAGGAAAATAAAGGAAAACTTACTTTTAGCCCATAATCGGATTGAACGCAATGTCATTCTAAAGCTTTCTTTGTTAGACACTAGGTGCAGCACTTCGTCGGTTACTCTACAACCTGCAAAGATAACAATCTCATTACAAATCAGCAACAACCAAATGAAAAACTGATAAAATAGCAAATCGCTTAATATCAAGATAACAATGAGATATATAACTTCCCTACAGAAATTTGTTGCATATAGGTGAAATATTCACGCTGTGCGACGTAAAGCACCAATTCAATTCTTACTGAAATCAACCAGGGGAAGTAACTCTCACTTTAATCAGGTGTGGAATTCTGCAATTTTCAACAGAAAATTCTCATCAACAAAACTTTCATTTTAAATTACCCTATGTTTAAAATATATCCGTAGAATAATCCTAGTATCAAAACAGTTAATTACTAACTAATCCACCACATCACGTATAGATATTTCTGTCAAAGTCACAACTAAATTGAAAACATCCCGTACACATCCAAACAAAACAATGTCCTAAAACATTTTAAAATGCAATCAACCTTACAACTAGCTACTCTAATCACAGTCAACAAATGAAATAAATTCTCCCAGCCTGGGATTAGTGTTTCATAGTTGACAAATCTGAAGGAATAAGAATCTCTTTACACACCATTGAGACTGCGCACACTCTTTTCGTCGAGGTTCTTCAACAGGTTTTCTTCCCGCAGGTCGATGTCTTCAGGTATAGTGGGAAGTGCGAGACGAGCAAATGTCATATCCAGCTGAAAGAAAACAGCCAAGTAGTGTAATAATATTGTTAATGTCTATATTGCACCAAATCTATGCTTGAAAGCCTGCTCATAGCACTACATTATTACCCTGGTAAATGGACATGGGTCCCTTCAATTCCTTCTCAACTCCCAGGGGAGTATACAACCTAGGTTGTTGTTCAAGGTGCTACAAGATTATATTTCATGTGTGCCCAAGATTATCTTTCACGTGTCCATCTTGTCGTGGTACCCATTCTCAATAATAGGAATTAAAATAAAAATTACAATAGAGATCCAAGTTGAAAGTATTAAATGCATACTATCATAGATTATTATTGCCGCAAATGACCAAATACGAGTTGGAAGTGCAAATAATCTATGTAATTAGTGTACGTATGATCGCATATGTGTCACAAAAATGCCTTCCATGTATCTACGGCACAGGGAAATCCCTTGCAAATCGCTGCATCAAATAATGCAAATGGCGTATATATTCGCTGTGAGGAGCTTCTCCCAATGATGTTGAACAGCAATTCAGTCGCACGCATTGCTGAGGAGCCCGATGACATATATACTTTGTATTTATTGGATCAAAATATACATTCAATTTTTGTACATACGTTCAGATAAAAATACATTTGACCATGAAATATGCTTCGTGAACAAATTATCTTCAGAATGTTTTCCAGGTCCTGTTTAAACAATCTATCACTTACAATGTCATAATGCACCTTACTATTACTTGCACGTGCAAAGTCATAACGCACACTGTCACATTAAACTTTCATTGCTCAGTATTAAAAAAAAGATCTAATTAGGAAATTACCTCAATTCCATCAAATTCCATTTTGATTACAGGAACAAAGGCTTCTTCCACAGCCTGCAACAGAATAGACACTGCTGATGAATGGTTCAACAAATACATACATATATACATAAATATAGCTAGTTATATAGAATAAAAATCAAATGCTGCTAAAATGTGCTTCGTGAATTTTTTTAGGATTTGTTTTGGAATTGGGGTTTAAAGTCGCTTTAATTTTTATTTTATTTTTTATTTTGATTGGGGTTTTAAGTCGCTTTCAAGATTCTTTCACTTATATCACGACTTGTCAGTTTAGGGCAGGAGGA
>JAUTBT010060410.1:0-14815 GCA_032361225.1 Lepetodrilus schrolli | reverse complement strand
TTCATAAAGTTGAATTTCCTTTAAAAAGGATAAAATAAGGTGCCCAGGAACCTGGGTAAATAAATGTTTGAGATTAGACGAAGAATAAAACAGTCAAGCAAGATATGCCTAACCGTGAGGTCCTCGTCACACCCTGTCACCCACACATCACGTGATTACGCCTCTACTCATTAAATGTCGGCAGTTTCCGGAACTCTTGGATATCCGAGTAATATTCTGGCTAATATTTTTCTAATTAAGATGAATTTTGTTATGTTGTTAAATAGAAATGCTTGTATTTAACCATATTATAACATATTAAATTATCATGTTTTAGAGGCTCCTTTAATGTATATAATTATGTCATTTATACTGAATGACCCTGGCATTCCGATAATGTACATTATCACGATCATATCTTCATATGTCCAGTGGTTTGCATAACACTACTACTAATAATAATGTATAAGACGAAGAATATGAGTCTTTATTTTCCGTCGGATATGTGAATAACAAACAAAAAAAACGTTAGCTCCGTAGAGCTTTTGTTCCGACAAATAAAAATGATACAAAGTAAAGACAACCTAAATGGTAGTGTTTCGACCATCAGGAATATTTCGAACAGTTGATGGTGGTTCGACCATCAGGAATATACTAATACAATATTTCAGTATAACCGATTGGTTTGCGTTCTTGTTTCAGGAAAGGACGGTGGTATTCTTGTAGGTGTTGTCACCGGTGAAGAGACGGACGATGGTGGCAAATATCTCCACATAATGTGGGTTCTCGTCACTTCTCTCTTCCTCCTCTTGGTCATAGTCGTCGTTATTCTGGCAGTTGTCTGTAGATATTACAAGTAAGTCATCCTCGAAACGGTAGACGTTGGAGGCAATATTCATTTAAATTTTTTGTTCTTGTTTCTTTTCGTCATTCTGGCAATTGTCTGTAGACACTACAAGTAAGTCATCCTAGAAACAATAGTCGTTGGCAATTCATCTCCGTTTGTTTTTATTTTTTTATTTTTATATTTGTTTATTAGAATATAGGCTTCTGATAGTGTATGACAACAAACCGTTACATATAGGCTTCTGATAGTTTACGACACCAAACCGTTAGCTATAGGCTTCTGACAGTTTGCGACACCAAACCGTTACCTATAGGCTTCTGATAGTGTATGACAACAAACCGCTACCTATAGGCTTATGATTAGAGTGTATTTATTGGAGATACATTTCCTTCGCTAATTATGATCAAGAGTGGATACTGGTTAATAACATGTAGACTTAGATATATTAATTGTATTATCTTTAGCTTTAGCATGTAGGCCTACATACAAAATGCAATGAACAAGACGTGTTAAAGAACGTATCTGCTAGATTACAAAGGCATACACGCTTACGTTCAGCTCAGAATGCCGTTCAATTCTTTCACAGATGCCATAGCCGGTTGCATGGGAATAAACCACCTTAAACCCGTTCCTACAATTATGCAGAGGCGTAAAGGTTCCTCAGAGATGCAGCGTGCTATAGGACTAACTACCCACTAATTAGCCTGTCGCTGGCGGCTCACCCTCCCATTTGGTTTATCACCTTACAAGTCTGTAGCCATATATGTACATATATATTGATGCACTGTGAGAGTTAAGCTCAACAAAATAATTGTGCTACTACGATGCCCTAATTTAGATAACATTTACTCTCTGCATGTTTTCAATTCATATTCATTCCACCGGTTACTGTAATTAGGAAAGCTTGAGGCTCCTACTATAGACAAGATGGTTCGGGGAACCGGTAAATGGAATTCGACTCATTGTAGATATGATATAATATATAAATATTTGTATAGCGCAAAAATCCAGCGTAGCGCTGCTCAGATGCGCTTTGTGTGAGTGATTAAACAGTAAAATTGTCAGTAGACAGAAGCAGAAACGGTATAGTTATCAAATGACTGTTTGAAGGGGCAGTTGTGGAATCATTTTAATGTTAATACGTAATACAATGAAAACTCTTTAGATATCCACTTTAGTTGGTTTTAGTAACTACTACTACTACTACTACTACTACTACTACTACTACTACTACTACTACTACTACTACTAGTAGTAGTACTACTACTACTACTACTACTAATAATAATAATAATAATAATATTACATCAATGAATGGTTATATTTATGTTTATGTTGTGTTAATAATATCTTGCCGAAAATACTTGGCTCATAAAACCTACAATTTACCTATCATTTATGGGTTGCTCTTAAAAGCATACAATCATACCATGTTGTCGTTTTGGACCGAACTGTAATATCTCAATGTTATATATCCTAATAGACTAAGGGTGATAACTCTAATAATTGAACACGATCAAAATAACCATTCACGACCATTCAAGCTACATATCTATACTATAAATATTGTAAAATAATAAAAAATGAAATATTCAAAAGCAGTGGGTTATACGGAAAATATAGCTGGTTGCCCAATATACCTGTGTGCACACATCAAATGTACATACTTTCATGTAAAAATACGTTTGACCATGAAATATGTAAACAAACCCGTGATTGTCTGCCTTTAATAAGTATATATATTCAAATATGAAGACGCATTATGAATTGTTTGATTGATACGATGTGTTCAAGACTTGAATGGGTCCACAGGTTAAACAGTTCCCAAATGTGCCAATTGCCTAACGTCAAAAATAGCTTCCGCCTGAGCAGAAATGTATGTCGTTATCATGTCTGCTCTTTGGTAATTAAACAAAGGCCCTTTAACACATCGTCATTGAATACGAGTCGTGGCTATGACTCCTGAGCAAGATTCAGTGTTAACCCTCTCCCTGCTGGGCAACTGGAGATGCCCTAATGAGCAGTGCCCCCCCCCCCCCATTTCTTGAACTCGATCTTAACCGGAGTTTGTTCCACTCAAATTATCGAGTCTGTTTAGTTAAATATAGATCATCCTCGTTACAAGTGGGTGTTATTTTATCTGGAAGAAAATGTTTTTCTTTTCTCTGGGGTTACAAACGACCTATATCCCTGCGATACAAGAATGGAAAGCTAAATGTCGACCGTTAGTTTTAATCGATAAGCTGATACTTGTAATGTATTAATTATTGATCTGCCCAGTGGGATATATTACATTAAAAGGGATGTATATCATCGTTTTGACCCCGATACCTACATCAAACTAACACTGTTTGATTTATGGCGGCTCAATTTCATGTTCACATTAGCATTGTAAATTTTCGAGCAGCATTGTAACACTTTTATTTACTATGTACACAATCATTTTAGCTTTTTTTTGTTTTCATCCTGACTGTTCTCAGTCAAAGGTGACAGCCAGAAACAGTGATGATAGTAAACTACGTAGGGGAACTTTAAACTTTGCGCTTAGCTAATGTTTATTTTCATTATAACAGTCGTTTATCGGTATGCATAGTCGAGCGGAGCCTCCATAGATTAGTGCAAACTACTACTGTAACGTGGTTTATTGGAGACGTCTTAGTTATCTGAGAGACGTTTACATCGCTTAAAGAATAACTGTGTTACATGAAGCTTAAATAACACGGAGATAAATTAGGTTCCACACAACATTGATAGGAGCATTGTACAACATTTGTATCGAACGCATTAATATCCTCATTTTTTTCAACAGCGTTTACCTTTCTGCATATATTATCACTATTGTATTGATCAACTTTTCGTTTCGTTGCAGACGAAGGATTCCAAAACGTAGAAACGTCCCAAACTATACGTTCACGGAAGAAAGTTTATCGTTGTACGAAAAGGACAAGTGAGTTGACTGCTTTTCTAAAAGTAAATTCCCATCGACACGCAATTGTAGCAGGATCGAGTCGATATTGGTACAATATTTCATTAATGTTTAAATAAACACCATGTCGCCTGGAGATGAGACGTGTGGTGGTACCTTTAATTCCAGTAGATTGCCTGCAGCTAATATGATCAGCAGCCTACGGTATATGAACTACAACGCTGAAGCATTATTGCATTCTAAATATAGAAACGGTTCATCGAGGCATTGGTATTGGCTGCTAATGATATTCTATTGCAGCATGGTGAACACAAGGTGTGAGGATTGTGAAACACAGGAAACTCTGGCTTGCACCAGGTGGGTCACTTGAACGAAATGAAATATCCAAATTTGGTTCCTCGGAGAAAGGCAAAATTGTACTTTTATCGGGAAACTTACAAAATAAGCACACTACGTATAGCGCACTCTAACCCGGAAATAGATGTACCAATAGCAAAATAGGGCAATTGTATGTTTAGTTGGGTTGTGATTTTTTTTCTCCAAATTTTAAATTCTCCGGCGAGTGATCAAGTAAAATAAGAGATCCTTGCGATGGAACGCGTATGGTCTGGTACGGGGATATTGAACAAGGGAGGTAGTGTTGTTTCTACGGGTGGCGCACTTAGTGACGAGTATATCTTTGTTCGTTACTGGTTGTATAGTGAGGCTATATTATGGTGAAAGTGATTACATGTGGTGCGTCATGAAAGTGTTGCGTTAAGGATATTGTTATACACGTATGCTGTCCGTTTCTACTTCATTCCTTCTATTTGCAGCATAAAGGAAGTTGTATAACAGGTATTTTTTCTTGGAGGTGGTGGACAATTTATTAAGTGCATTGATTTACCTAAACTCCACTCCACCCCCACTCCTTCAGTCTAAGGTTGTGTTAGTTTATGTTTCATAACGTAAGTATTCTATTCTATTCACTGAAAAACAATAATCAAATCTGTTCAGTATCTGTTGTTAATTTTAAAGTATTGTTCGGGATTGTTCATCCATAATTGATATTTATTCTGTGTAATGTATTAATACTTCTAGTACAAACTCACCTGTTCAGATATATAAATGAATAATCCTTTTATTAATATTTTACCGCTGACGTTCTTTGGAGCAATGAGGATAATTATCATGATACTAGTATACGCATTGTATTGGAAAATACAATGTATTAGAAAACCGGTATGTGCTTTACTTTAGTTCTTGCAGGCAACATGAATTATTTTTTTTAATTACTTTTTTTTCTTGGTGGCAATAGGCATTACTATGTAGACTGAAAGGATTAAATTGATTCTTTTTTTTTTACTTCTCTTTCAGTGACTTTAATTCCGACGAAGTGTCCTTTTACAATCCCCTGTATGAGCGACGGTTTCCAAAAGAGCAGAACTCAGAAGATGGCACTCCCTGCTGACGCTAGTCCTCGTTGTGTTCTGGTGCTGTATAAATGATGACCGACACTCCATGCCTGGTCCCTGCGGTGCCAAGGGTTTGGTTACCATTACGGAGAAGATCAACATCAAAGGAGACTGACAATTCATAGGCATTCACCAAAGATCACTGGTTTGATTGGTGGTGAGATTACGGGGAATGAAGTAAAGTAAAACCACACGAATCAAGTCCCGGATGTAGGAAATTGTATGGAAATGGGTAGATTTGAAATACAACAATTCCATTAACGATTTGCGGTGGGAATGTGTGTACTATAGATGGAAATATGATTTTTGAATGTTTTAAAATGTATTGAGTCATTTGAAACGCCTGCGAAATTTAAATTATGAGAATATTCTTTTGAGATAAAACCAGACCAATTTTCATAAATGGATACTTGAAGAAGTCGATATTTAGCTTAGAAAAGATTCGTGTTTTTAAAAAATGAAATAACATTAAAAAAAATACTAGTTTGTGTAGAATGTCTATGTCTATCTCGCCAATGGATGCCGATACACTATGTACCAGAAAGGCATACGTGTATCTAATCATATACAGATTGTTCTAAACGATGGAGAAATCTCATAATTTATTTTCTTATGAACATTATTTTCATCAAGTGGTTGTAAAACCTTGTATATATTGGTAAATAGTGTGATAAAACAGTACAGATCGTCCCCGATTTCTAGTATTGGTAACATTACTAAATATATTTGCAACGTCAATATCTTTCATTGAATTTTATACGAACATATTTCTGTTTGATAACGGTATACGTATGTGTTGTAGAATAAAACGTATTACAATAGCATCCTGACGTGAATACCACTGCTGTTAATCGTGTTAACATCTATCTAGTGAATTTAAAACAACAGGATATTGCGTTAATACGTATATAGGTGTAAGTGTTTATTACGTATGTTTTTATCAGTCGCAATTCACTAATTAGCGACCGTCGGCAATTTATATTTCAAATGAAGTAGGTGGCACATCGATATTTAGCAGTTTCTTTCAAGCTGACGACATGCACAATTAAATAGCATTTTTAGTGTGAAACACAAGAATTGTCTCGACAAATAAGATACATACATATGGCTGGACATCCTGATAAACATGCTGTTTTTGCTTCAGAACAGAAGCTCTATCTATGCTTTTGCAAATCATATAATCAAACTAACAACTAGTATATAGGGATAATATCTTTGAACTATGTCATAATTGCCATTTTTGGAAAAATTCTAAAATGTCTATGGTCCTTTAAAAATATATTGACAATGTGACCAATACGTTTGTGAGATTATAGTCTGTTAAACTATATTTCTTTGGTTTCCTGAATATTAGATCTCATTTTGAACAAGTGACCAACATGTTGGCTTAATATCACCATACATGGAATATCATAATTTATCATTCACTAATGAGTATACAGTATCGTTTGTTTATCATGACCCTCCATCTCAGGCTTCTATACACTAATGAAATATAGAAACACATAGAAAATCAGAACACCTTAGGAAATAACACCAAAACAAAGAATGAATGTTACACTCCTGATATTTGATGGAGCCTGACTTAATGGGCGCACCAAACATACTGACATGTATACACAGACAGCATAAGCCCATGTATGTGTAGGAAATGTACAACTATGTTGAAAACGATCAGTTTGATTTTGGAAAAGCATTACTATCTTTAAGACATAACTTATAGATAGAGAAAATTGTTCAAACAAACACCAGTACGTACACGCCCCCCCCCCCCCAATAAATAAATAAATTTAAAAAACCTTTATTTCCACCCAGTAATCACTAGAACAAACACTTTCAATTACAATTCCATATGAAACTGTTAAACATACCATTAAATCTTTACCAATATGTATTTATTTGTAATGCATGAAATCTTACAATATTTCATATATATTTCACAGAACCTACACATGTTACCTCAAAATATAATAGTAAAAGAAAAATAATTAACTATTATAGATATTCTAGATCGAAAAGAAAAGAAAAAAAGAAATATAATATCTATAACAAAGGGAGGACACTTGATGGTCCCTCAACACTCGACTGAAATAAAAATGCAATAAATCATCCTAGTTGACGGAAGTTCAAGGACTCAATACACGTTCTCTCTTCTGGTTTGTTATAAATAAATAGTAAATAGTCTTGAGGGACATTCAAAGCATTGCTGTCTGCTAGACATCGTATTTTAAATGAACTGTTTCGGGTGCACTGTCAGAATACAATGTTTAGCTTTGAATTTCCCTTAAGACTATCTTCTATCTTTTACATCTAGAAAATCTATACTATTTTTAAAACGTAAAAACCTTTGTAAACTATTCTATCACCAAACCCCTGTGGTTCAGGGTTATCAGAGATACGATTTAATTCAGAGGTATTTATCGTAAGAACTGCTACCAAGGTGAGCATGAAATGGTACCATTAAGACAACTACAGAGCTTAACAATAAAATAGATATGCACATTTAAAATTTCAGTCGAGTGTAGAGGGACCATCAAGTGTCTTCCCTTGTTATAGATATTAGATTGCAAGGCTGACCTAGACTGTAGCATCTCCTTTATATTGTTATTATTTAATTAAAATTTTTTCTTAACATAAATTACTTTCTTCTTTTTTTTAAGATCTAGAATATCTATAATATTTTTAAAATGTAAAAAGAAAACTATTCCATCATCGAACCCATGTGACATACAAGTGGCGGTGTTCTTTACAATAAGAATCTGAACATACACATTCTGAAGAGTAATCAACCTGAACTGTTTCGCGTGCACTGTCAGAATACAATGTTTAGCTTGGAATCTCCCGCAAGACTATTTAATATATATTTTTAGCCAACCAGAAGAAAGAATGCATTGAGTCCTTGAACTTCCGTCTACACACCTATAGATGATTTATTGCATTTTTTTTGGAAATTTCAATAACTTCGTTCATGGTTATCAGATATACGATTTAATTCAGAGGTATTTATGGTAAGAACTGCTCCCACAGGAACATGAAATGGTACCATTGACAACTACAGAGGTTGCCAATAAAATAGATATGCAGAAATAAAATTTCAGTCGAGTGTAGAGGGACCATCAAGTGTCTTCCCTTGTTATAGATATTAGATTGCGAGGAGAATGGTAGTATGTCTCCTATACATTATTATTTTTATATATGTTCTTTTTATATAATTACTTTTTTTTTTTTTAAAGATCTAGAATATCGATAATATTTTTAAAATGTAAAACAACTTTTTAAACTATTCTACCACCGAACCCCTGTGGATACACCTTATGCTATGAGTGTACGTTGTTGGTGCAGAGTTTGTCAGTCACTCTATATAAAAAAAAAAAATTATATTATTATTATTATTATCTGATTATTACTAAAAGTAAGCAACTGAACAAGGTAAACAAGATTTACAATTGACCTGGAATTAATTTCTTTGAGCAGTGATTTCAACACGACCTCTTCCTTCTCCAAATCTCCCAGTGGACTTTTCACCATCACCGACCTGGCTCCTTCTAAATCTACGTCCACTAGTTCTTTGGTCAACTCGACGCCAAACTTTCCCTTCAAGGAAATGTCAGTTGTCCTATCAAAACTACACACAACACTTTTATTCTTGTCGACACTTATCTCCTTTGAATGATTCTGTAAAATGTCACCGAGTTTGAATTCTGTTGTAAAACATTTCCTTTTTATCCAGAAAATGAAATGGCGTTCTGATTCTTTGATCACAAGACTGAGAGGGAAAATGTTGTCAGCGACATCTAAACTGGGAACTGGAAACAGCGAGTCTTTGCCTACTGCTCGAACTACTTGGTGGACAGTTGCCGCAAACATAATTGCTTCAAGCCAGGGAAATATAAACGGCAGGGGACTTTATGAAAGATTGTCAATGGTTGTACAGCTGCAGTGGAAACCAAAACTCGCATCAGTAAACAGGAAGCTATGTCAACGGTAAATGAGAGTTACTTCCCTTCCACGTTCGTGCTGCATTACCGCATTTCTCCTATTCGGATATAGACCTAATTATAATATTGACACCATACAATACGGAGCCGACGATACCTATTTAACTCTCCTATTCAGTGTTTTATGAAGATAGTTTAATATGTGCAAGAAGCAAAACAATGTGTATAATGCACACACGGGATTATTTTAGCGCATTTTAATTTTATATAATGTTTGACATGTCTGACATGTTTAGCTAGTTATCAATGAGATTTGAAATAGATGTTTATAATTCATGTAGTCTGTCTATGATATTTGATTCAAAATATAATATGTCCAAACATATTTTATCCTTTGAAAGCCATCGCAATTGTCTACTTAACATGTAAATGAATGTCTTGACCTATGTCGGCAGGCATTTTCACTGTGGTCAGAGGTTGATGGTATTTGTGATAATGATGCTAATATGGTTTTTAATCGTTTCCATAAATATCATTCAAACTTTGTTTTGTTTGTGAATTGCATTCCGTGTATGGGTTATTAAAGGATATATATGTGGTCTAATTTTGTCCTTGAAGAGGAATACTGAAAATATCCTGATATAATAGGCCTATATATGTATTATTAGATATATGCAGGCTTATAAGCTTTCGGGAACACCATGTTAAATTCAGGCCTCCTGTTCCACGGAGCGATCGTAGCTACACGTGTATGTATATGGTATTATCCAACACTCGTGGGACCCTGGATACTCCCAAGACAACGGCTACAGATAGAAATAATTTAGTTCTGGTCAGCTGCATGGTTTGGAGCAGCCATACTATATAGTGATAGAGTGGAGATGCGCTTCGTGCAGTGCTTAGTTCGTACTAGTGTTGGGAATTGGTTGGGATCTCTTAATCGATCATCGGTTACTATCGGATGGACCCAACCGATCAATCATCGGTTAGGTCTAGCATAACATAGTATAAGAATAAAGCATAAAGGCGTACATGTATATAAGAATATATAAAAGTAGGCTACGCCAATGTAATTAAAATAGTTTGTACGTATTTACATTTAAATTACATATAAAAATCTCTCTCTCTCTCTCTCTCTCTCTCTCCTACATATAGTAGCTACGCCACTGCCATTAAAACTATTCATTATATAATGATGTTACCTCTGAATGGAGGACGTGGACACGTCTTTTCAAGCGGTCAAATGTCCTCTCTATGGTCACTGTTGTTGAACTGTGTCTAGCATTGTACCTCTGCTGATGGCTTCCTATTGGGTTGGGGTATGGAGTTAAAAGGAACGGTCTGCATGGGTAACCACTGTCTCCCAAAACAAATTCATCAGAAATGGATGTGTGGGACTCTTCCAAGTAATCAACCGGTGTAGTAGCTGCAGTTCTGTAGCTAAAAGTTGCCCCGTTTACGATTTTGCTATCTATATGACACCCTTTAGCAACAGAGGATCGCAGTAGTATGCATCAACAAAAGTACGCATCCGATCCCAATGCGCTGGGTTAATCGCTACGTGTGGCATAAATACATGTGACAGGACGAAATCCAGCTAGGATTTGATTCACTAACCATTATACTTCATGTCTTTTTTTTTCACAGAGTATTTTATGAAAATGAATTCAGGATGGGGTTCTTAACAAATACACCACACACACACCAACAGAACCGCGTTTGGCCTTTTTGTGCACAGTTTTCCTATTATGACCAAAGAACGTATACCCTTCTAATCTCAACACATCATTTCCCTTTAAAAAGGTTTCACACAAAGCTATCACATTATACTGACCAGATAAAACGGCAAAAGTTATATAATCAGAGTTTTGTTGGTCATGGAGTGACCACCCGCGACAGTTCCAACAGCAAACCCTCCAGGCATTATCCTATTCGTTCCTCGGATATTAAAATCCTTTTCCTTCCCGAGTTGTTTTCAAGGACTCAATGCACGTTCTCTCTTGAAATTTCCAAAAAAATGCAGTTGTGTAGACAGAAGTTCAAGGACTCAATGCATGTTCTCTCTTCTGGTTTGTTAAATATAAATAGTAAATAGTCTTGAGGGAAAATCAAAGCAAGGCTGTCTGCTAGACATTGTATTTTGAATGAACTGTTTCGCGTGCACTGTCAGAATACAATGTTTAGCTTGGAATTTCCCGCAAGACTATTTAATATTTATTTTTAACCAACCAGAAGAGAGAATGTCCATTGAGTCCTTGAACTTCCATCTACACACCTATAGATGATTTATTGCATTTTTTTTGGAAATTTCAATAACTTCATTCATGGTTATCAGATATATGATTTAATTCAGAGGTATTTATGGTAAGAACTGCTCCCACGGGGAACATGAAATGGTACCATTAAGACAACTACAGAGCTTAACAATAAAATAGATATGCACGTTTAAAATTTCAGTCGAGTGTAGAGGGACCATCAAGTGTCTTCCCTTGTTATAGATATTAGATTGCGAGGCTGATCTAGACTGTAGCATGTCTCCTTTATATTGTTATTATTTAATTTTAAAACTTTCTTAACATAAATTACTTTCTTTACTTTTTTTTAGATCTAGAATATCTATAATATTTTTAAAATGTAAAAAGAAAACTATTCCATCACCGAACCCGTGTGACATACAAGTGGCGGTGTTCTTTACAATAAGAATCTGAACATACACATTCTAAAGAGTAATCAACCTGAAACTGGAACTAGAAATTCTAGAGTTGATCATATCACATGGCAGCATATCTTGTCGTGTAATATGCATTTACAGACCTCGCCCCATCCAAGAAGAATTGTTTGAAACGGTCTACCTTTTATGATGATCTAACACAGCTGTTGATAAACTATCATCACAAGTCCCTCATCATTCTATGTGATTTCAAGATTCACTATGATTGTCTGGATAAACCTGAAGTACAAACAATCAAGAAGATCCTCAAAACTCATGATTTAAAACAGCATGTGGAGAAGGCAACCCATAAATCTGGTCCCATTATTGACTGAGTATTGTCTCGTTTTACCTGTTCACTAATTGAAACGGTTCAAGTCGATAATATATATTTATCTGATCATTTACCCGTCACCAGGGGCCTCAATCTAACAAAAGAATCAGCACCCAAGACGAAAATTAGTTGCCGGAGTATCAAAGCGATAAAATCAGCTGTCTTTCGTAAGGATCTTGAAAACTCTCCTTTCATGACCTAGTCTTCAAATACCGTGGAGGAACTGTGTCAATCTTACAACGAGCCGCTCCTGGCAGTTCTGGACAAGCATTCTCCTGTCAAGGAAGAGTACAAGACTGTTAGTTGTACACCTTCTTGGTACTATGAGATGGTCCTACATGCCAAGAGAAGTAGACGTCGGCCTGAGCGACAATGGAGAACATCCAAACTAGATGTTCATCGACAGATGTATATGTTTGAAAGGAACAGTGTCACTAAACAGATACGCCAAACGAAGATAGTGTACTCTCTCCAAAAAATCAACGAGAGCACTAACAATTCTGGCGTGCTCTATGACTTTATGCTCTCTCTATTAGGTAAAACTAAAGTCACTACTCTACCAACATCAGATGGCATTGTTGAGTTAGCAAATGCGTTTAGTGAATATTTTACTGATAAAATTAAAACGATAAGGCAACATCTTGAAGACTGCACTATTGACCCACTCGAGAAACTTACAACATCTAAAGATTTCTCGGGTCAAGGCATGCAATGTTTACGCCCATTCACTGAAACGGAAGTTCTTAAGATAATAAAATAATAGAAACCAACAACTTGTCAAGTTACTCTCCCTTCATCTGGATGTTCTGGTCCCTCGTATCACAAGCTTCATCAACCTTAGCTTAGCTGAAGGAAATGTCCCAGTACAGTTCAAAGAAGCAATAGTGAAACCATTCCTCAAGAAATCGAGCTTGGATAAGAACTAATTAAAGAACTATCGGCCAGTATCCAATCTTTCCTTTCTATTCAAAATACTGGAAAGGGCAGTAATAGTGCGACTACTGGACCATCTATCAACCAACAATCTTCTAGAGAAGTTTCAGTCTGCCTACCGCCCCGGTCACAGCACTGAGACTGCGCTTCTGCGAGTGATGAATGATTTGTTATGCGCAGTAGACACGGGAAAGGTAGCACTTCTCTTACTATTGGATTTGTCTGCTGCGTTTGATACCATCGACCACACTAAATTATTGCATCAGCTGGAACATCATTTCGGAATCAAGCAATGGTTGTTGGATCAGCTAGGAAGAGACAGGCAGTAAACATTACTTCAATCGTCATTGGAGACTCTGATATTCCTTTTGCTAAGGCAGTCAGAAACTTTGGCCTCCACATCGACTCCAATCTCAAAATGGAGGTTCACGTGAATAACACGTGCAGGTTATGCTACCAACATTTGAGAAACTTTGGTACAGTTCGACACCTGTTGTCCTCTGATGCCGCTAGTGCACTTGTCAGATCGTTAGTTTTATCCAGATTGGACTACTGCAATATATAGTATATTCTATGGCTTGCATGGCACACCCATCAGTAAGCTACAACAGGCACACAACTCAGGCGCACGTATTATCAGCAGGATCACACCTGTCCTTATGGCGATGCATTGGCTTCCCATACGAGCAAGATCCTCTCGCTCACATACCAATGTTACTATTGTGCTGGTCCTGTCTACCTCTCAGAGCTATTGTCTAAACACGTGCCAACAAGAGCATTAAGATCGGCAGAGAAAGATCTTTTGAGCATTCCAAAACCGAGACTGAAATCTTTAGGTTACCGCTCATTCTGCTATTTGCGACTCAAGACACATCTATTCAGACGTCATTACAGCTGCTAGTTGTATGAAAATAACGTCCTAAATTAGCTTCAAAACTACAGAATAGCACATTCACTGCACCACATGGACAAATGCTGCATTGAGCACACGCTTAGCGCCTGGGAATTGGCGGGATATAAATACACTTATTATTATTATTATTCTTATTATAGGAGTATCCTCCTATCTTGTTTTAGGGGGCGATAACTCGTACAGTCAGTTGCATGAAAAGGTCTAATTTTGCCTAGTTTTCTTCCGTCGACCGCGCTAATAATAATTGCCATCCCCTGAGTCACTTTCTAGTATGACAAGCTTAATTTATATTAGGTAAAGAGTTATATATAATATATACATGTATTTTATTTAAGTTGTTATGTTTTACGGACTTCTTGGATAATGGATAATGTATATTTTTCAAAATACAAATTCTTACCATTTTAGGAACCATTGCAACAGCCAGCAATCAATCGTTACTTATACCAAATTGGTATCCACTGATAGAATGGTTCTCAATGTGATAAGCACACTTAATGCATTTACGAAAAAGCGATAGTTGTGTGACTTTTTTTCAGTCAAACATGAGAACCGTTTAGTGATGAAAACCTTTTTCTGCAAGAGTATATAAGGAAGTTGATGTTCTTATAAGAAAACTATCAAGGAAAGCGTTCATATTTTATATTTGGTGACATCGGGATATAACCAGTGTAGTGACCTATAAAGTTATAAACGTCAATATACTACTCCACAAAAGAAACGCAATATATATGTAAAGTCGAATATAACGATAAACACAAACCAGTGCAATATATATATA
>JAUTBT010060399.1:0-14815 GCA_032361225.1 Lepetodrilus schrolli | reverse complement strand
TATATATATTCTGCGAGTTGCACATTGAAATTGACTTTCTGCTTATGAAAAGAAAGTAAATTAAACTTACCTTAAACACACCAGACACTGGATCATAACGTCGCGCCATGTTATGAATTACTCGATTTCCACTTGAATCAAATGAGACATTCGAGATTATTCCTGCAGGAACCATTGAAGACATTCGAAAAATGTTAAATTATAAGATATAATAGTCCGGCAGAAATAGGGGTGAACCCGTTTTGGGAGTCTAAAGATTTTTGTATTGCTAACTTTGGTAGAGGGGACCTCCTTGATCACAAGACTGGATGATGCCATTCTGGCATCCTTGGGCAACTTTTTATATTCACTTTTTAAGTTTGGGTATTTGACGCTAAAAGAAACTTCCAATTCTTCTATCGCTGATAAATATGCCACATTGGCGGCCATCTTGATTCTTTTAAAAATGTTTTCCTAATGATAATTTTGCACTTCTTAAATGATCCCAAACTCCTCCAAATATAAATACTTGAAATTAATTATTGTATTATTCGTACCCTATAATTGGTGAAAATTAAAGCAAATTTAGCTTCTAACCGAACTTCAACAGTGAATAAAAAATGTTTCCCAAAGATGCCACCCAGTTTTGTTATTTAGGGGTTTCACGCTATCAAAATCCTCAATTAAAAATACATTACAGCCGACCTCAAGTCTGGGACTACCAAAATATTATTAGAAAACGTGAATCTTTCGTCAAAATATGCCAATTTGGCGGCAATATTGATTTCTTTTTACACTTTTCTTTTCTAATATTTTAAGTTGGCCCACCCCACAGTCAATATATATATATAGTTGAAATTTGCAATTGTCATGTCCCCAATTATATTCCAAAACAATTCTGAAAACCTATAACTCTAAGACTGTTTTTCAGAATTGTGTTGGAATATAATATTAGGCCTTGGGGACATGACAATTGCAAATTTCAACTATGAAAATTAAATAGTAATGCATATTTGAACATATATTTTCATTGAGTACTTGTCGAAAAAAATATTTCTTTAAAACATTACTTTTTCCATTTTTTTTTCGCACAATATATTTGTATTTAAGTGCTCCTACTGACATTCTAATTTGGAATTATGTTTCTAGTGCAAATAAATGCAAATAAATAAATGCTCACTTTGAGCATACTGTTTTTAATTGTCACAGTCGAGATGTATATGAAAACTCTAAATGGAATAAATTGAACTTTAGCAAGGTCAATAACTCTCGCGGTTGTTTTTTTCAGAATTGCTTTAGTATATAATATTAAATCTTGGATCAAGATATTGTCAAACTTCAACCATACAAATTAAATAATAAAGCAAGTATAAACTTATGTTTCCATTTCATTTTGTAAGCATTGGCGTAAAACATAGATTTCGATAAATAGGATATGTGATACAAGACATTTTAGCAATATTTCTGCCCTTTATAAAGGCAAATCCATCTTAACTAAGACATTCGTGAAGTAAAGTGGTGGTTCCATTCACGGGTTTCCCCAGGCTATTTTAAGAGTTCGCGCGTCCCCTGTCACGTGCGGGATAGTTTTAATACGATTGATTGAAATTTCGAGCCACGTGCCTTCGAATAATTTATGCTGATCTCGGCGAGTAACGAAGCATGTCGCCCACTCAAACACCAATCTATGTACTATTACAGATGGCATGATTATACATACTTTTTTTTAGAATGGGGATCATACAAATTAAGAACAATATGGAAGTTCGCCGGGTGAGGGCGACTCGACGTCAACCCTTCATTCTATGCACCTCATTCAGATCTTGAACATTTCCATATGAACAGCGATACCTTGTGTATGAAGATGAAGTTTAACATTAAATGTATTTTGTTAATCAGCTTGAAAACAAATCTTAGTTTGAACTGTATGATAAAATTAGAAATTATAAACAAATACTGTACGATATTACAAACAGGTGTGCGGTAATAGAACCGTCGTAGTTACTAACTTTTAACTAACTACCTGGACATGATTGGTTGTTGTTAGACGATCATGGCTTACATTTTCGACTAGCTGATTGGATAACCATTCTGATGATATGCAACATGTATAAACCGGTTGCAGTTTGCGGAAGGACGATCTGTTCTTGTCCAAAAGTGTACGGTATTAGGGACACTGACTGTACCATCTTTTTACGTCTTTTGGTACGACGCGACCAGGGATCGAACCCGCACTCCGAGCCGACGCTCTAACCATTACGCCACGGAGCCGGTTCAACAACAAGGACACAAATGGCAAACTCATTGGCCTGCAGCAGAGAGAGCATTAACGAAGCATGTATTTAATGCGACCTGAAACCGGCATAACAAAAACGATGACGTTACGGGGCACTGTTACGTCATTGAAATGTATCACCCAATGCTGTCTTTTCGCAGTAGATATCTCTTTCAAATAACAAGCGATATCTACAGCAGTAGATATCGTTTGACCCAATTCTTAGTTTATTTGATTGTTTATTTCATTGTTCTACCATTGTGATGTCATGCAGTAGATATCGCTTGACCCAAGTATTTGATTGTTCAACGATTGTGATGTCATCGCTACAATTGTGACGTCGTAGAATTGCTATGATGTCACAGTACAAATGCACAGCAGCCTAATGCTTTGACTTCACAGTACAATCTTTATGATATGGCATTTTTCTTCTTTAATGACTTAAAATGATATTTGGTGATAAATATAATCTCACCCTCGTGTCTTGGAATATCAAATATATCAACACTCGTCGGTGAAAGTTATTAAATAATTTTCACGACTCGTATATTCCAAGACACTTGGGCGAGATTCTCTGTATATGCCGTTTGAACTAGCAACTTTTAATCCGCATTAACGAAGCCTGTTTCCATAGACCGTCCCACGGAGACCAGTTTCAAACCGGCGTCAGTGTGAACAAAGCACAACATTTTAATGCTATTATCTTTGGAAACAGCAGACAACAGTTTAATTATAACCATGCAAAACACAAGATGATGGCATCCAGACAGCAATAAGATAATAATATGCGCGGGAAGTACCATTCACTGATATTCTGGCACGTATTAACAGATTGTCTACACTCGTTCACTTTATTGAACTATCCTTTTCCGGTATTGTGTCGATACAATATCCACTGGAGATCCCTCCTGGCAGGTCGCTTCCTAACATCATGAATTGAACATGTTTGATTTATTTGACAACTTTATTCACTTTGATACAATCATGATCCAATTCTTTATGTATTTCCTCTAAATTTGATTGCTTAATATTTGATAAATTCAAATCAGAATATGATGTCTCATCCTCATGTTGATGCTTCATTCCTTTCTTCTTCTTCATTACACAATATTTAATCCTATTCAATTTCATTGTTCTATTTATTCAGTCATATATTCACTTGTAATCAAATTTGTTTTGGCATGTTTCATGCTGCATTTGATTTTAGCCCATTCATGTTGTATGGTTAATTGATTCGTCGTCATGTATGGGTGAAATATTCCCGCTTTGACGTAAAACAGTAATTCACTCACTCACTCTTCTTCAATGGGGTGCTGTGAAGATTATCCGATGACCACTTTCTTAGTTCTATTCAGTTTCAGCTTGCAATTCTGTTTTTGTTCTGCATATTCTAGTACAACTGAAATGAACAAACAAAAAATCCAACACCCATAAAAAGATGTGATCTGATATATAATTGAATTAACACAACAATAAATGGATATATCTTTGATAATGTAGAATCTTCATACTTTCGATGGACTTTCGTTAAATACTGTAGTGTACGTAGTTTTATTTTGAAAGAACAAAAACAAAGTATATGCAATATAATAACCCGGACTCCATGATGTACCAAACTATATATATTGACAGTTGTAAATTATCCGATTATACCCGATGTTGCCATTGGTATAATCGAATACGGTTACATAAAATAGTTTACAGATTTCAATACACGAATGCCTTCAATTACTTTGTTTATTTCGCCAGTCAGCAAAGATAGGTTTATGTAAACTGTACTTGCCTCGATTAGCGAACATGCATTATCCGCCATTTACTTTGTCTTCTGGCACCGGGGGTTGTCTTCGATTCAATTACTCGTGCATCTTCTCTGGTACTTCCGTATCGGCTTCGCGATTTCGCGTTCGCGTTTCTCGTAGTTAGACGCCGTTTCATAGTATTTACGCATCTTTTCAAGTAATTGAGACGAACTCAATCCCACCGTATGGTTTCGTTTCCTGTCGTCGTTATTTTCAGTCCGGTATTCGCCCCTCGGATCACTTCGGTTGGAGGGCCTGACAGTGTACCTTTAAAAGTTGTCTTCCAAATTCGACTAGTAATCGCAGTTCCGTTGGTCGGATCCCCACCTTCAGCAATCGTCTCATTCAGGGCTCGTGCAATTATCAAGAAAGCCTCGTAGTAGAAAACCGCTGGCAATCGTTCCTAGAAGAACAGTATACTGTACTCCAATACAATTCAGATAATATGTTAATACATAAGTAGGCCGAGAATCTCTGACCGTCACACCATCATGGGGCTGGATTGACGGCAGAGGGATCTATCTTCTAAAACTGTGACGAGTACAGTTGGACAAGTGTGCGATCGACATAAGTGAAAAATAGTACATGCATTCGCACATACGTTGGTATCGTTTGATAGGAGTGTCCCTTTATCTATCTAAACTGCACTTACTTTAAACATTTTAACCTATGATAATGACGAATTGGACTCCCGAAGACGACGTGGTATCGACAGCTGACGAATGTTCAATGTCATGAATCTAATTTTAACACAAGCGAGTATCCAGCCAATCAGAGCGCGCCATATAAATGCCGTTATCAAACTCCTTACAGCGTCATCCACTGAGTGTATGGACACTGCATTAAGCCGGATGACCCTGCAATGAGTTTGACAACGGCATTTGTGTGACGCGCTCTGATTGGCTGGATACTCGCTTGTGTTTAAAATACTGAACGTTGATGCCCACGTCCTCTTCATGAGTACGATCCGTCAGTTATCCTACGTTAAAAAGTTACAAGTAAGTGCAGTTTAGATAGTTGAATGGTCACTACCAAACAATAAACACGTATCTGCGAATACATGCCATATTGTTCACGTATGCCGATTGTACGGTCTGCCGATTTATCTATCCCAGGTTTGATAGAACTGTCCCACTGCCGTCAATCTAAGCACCACGCAGATACGACGGTCAGTGCTTCTCAGCCTACTTCATAAGTACATAACCACAGGGTGTCGACTATGTAACAGCGTAAAGTCATTTTCTTTAAAGCCATACAATCACGGGTTTGTTTACATATTTCATGGTCAAGCGTATTTTTACATTTAATTTATCTACCCAAGTATATTGGGTAACCAGCTATACTTTCCGCATATCCCACTGGTTTTTTCTCTCAATATTTATGGCTAGTATCTTTATTGGTACCAGTAGTCGTGAAAGGTTATTTTGACCGTGTTGAATGATTAGAGTTACCCCCTTAGTCTATTAGACTAGAAAATTGAGATATTACAGTACATCACCAACTGATTCGGCAGCGGATCCAGGGAGGGTGTGTGTGTGTGTGTGTGTTAGGGGTTAACTATTATTTTGCTTTATATATAATAAAGCGAGAGAACAGCGTAAATAAATAAACACATATTAATTCTACTATTATTTTAGGATATTAACGATATTGATTGTTCACTTTTTATTTGTTGTGTCTAATTAGAAGTGAATAATATACATTACCTCTAATATTCAAAGGCAACGCCTCAAAAATGAGAATTTGTCTCTAGAGATGACTGGAAACAGCGTGCACGCATGTATACCTAGTCTTCAAAATATCCAGGATCAATCCTCCAGACCCCCCCTCACAAGACTTTGAATAAGTATAGTTTATATGACTATAGACAACTTCAATGCAATATTAAAAATTATTATTATGCATTCAGGCTTCACGAGAGCGGTTTTCATTATGCCTACATTTAAAAACAAAACTTCCAGGAATATCCGTTGATGAAAAGCAAATCACATCAATGCCTGCAACTCGTACTTTGTTATGCCTACATTTCGATACATTTGCCCTACTAAATAACGCGTGCTAAAAATGATGTTTTATTCTGTAGATACCAGACAATCGTATTACATTATGCGTATATTAAAGATTTTCCGAGAGTGTGCCTCCGTCGGAAGCAGTAGATAACTAATAATCGACAACTGACAAGCGCTATTCATACCTATTTGATAGATGTATCTTAGTACATTAATATTGACATATAACAAATAGACCTACTAGTATACAGACACTCCCCGCCCCCATCCCCCCCCCCCACACACACACATACACACACTTGCAAATGCCGAAAAGGGCCCAGATCCGTATCGGAAATCTAAACGTCAATGGAATTTTACCTACCCTACAATGGTGAAAAGATATTTTGAGGTACAAAAGCGATTGTATGTATACTAAGTGAAATCCTGGGAGAACTTGACGATAGTTTTAATGAAGTTCTCTGACAGTATGAAGAAAAGGGTAAGCATGGCGATACAGTGTCTTACAATTTGGATAAGTAAAATCCATATTTTTTAATTAACTATTGTTAACTATTTAATTGTACATTTTGTCTCTGTATACGTCCCTTTGATGATTTCAACGATTTTCCTCTTGCAATAATAATGCCTTGAATGTGAAAGTGTCTTTTAAACAATTACCGTGCTATCCCTTCGGTGTACCACAGGGCTCTATTCTCGGACCGTTCCGTTTTATTGTGTACATAAATGATATTGCCGACAACGATAGCACAACAACGCAATACAAACGGAGAGAGGCACGTATTGAGAGCCCAACAATCCGATTCCCATACATTTCTTTGGGGCAGACCACGAATGTTTACTTTATGCAAAACCATTAAAACCATTTCTGTTGCAATTTCTCCCGGGTTCGGCCCTTTTTGGGGCGAATTTGACTGGACTATTACATCTGGCAAAAACAAGTTGATAACGTATCTGATGTATCCAAGAAAACCATATTTTTGGCGATAACTGATCGCTAGCCAGTATACACCTAGATGGAAATAAAATACATTACAGAAATGCAAGTTGTCTGAGAAGACATTACGTCATAACAGGACCCAGGTGTACACTGACCTCAAAGGAAATGCTTAAATTGTAACGCTCTAGGTTGGCTATAAAAGCATCATATCCATGTTCATCCGAATCCTCAGCCAGTATCAAACATCGCTCATAGGCGTCCTTTTCTTCCTGTAAAACAATGTAACACAACCTGGGAGCATACAGACATATTATGCAATAAATGTTTACTAAACATGAAAAACGATTGAATACTAAGTTGTCAAAGTCAGTGCGAGTTAAGGCCACTGTTTACAATGAGAAACTGTGCTATGCCCAATGAAATATAACTATTATGGCCTCCTTCTTGACTCCCAAAATGGCCGCCATCGTTTAAGCAACAGACACATATCTTGCATTCAATGTCATATCAAAAGGTCTATCTGGGAAAATATGTATTTATGGTTCAGATAGTTACCTCTCATAACAGAAATTAATCAGCGATTTTGAAATTCAAGATGGCCGCCGAACACCTACAAACTGTTGCTTTAAAGGAAAATAGCATTTACACAGGTGTTATCTCGAAAATCTTGTTGGATTTCATATGTAAAATGGTTATGGTGCACAGAGGCAGATTAAAAACAGTATGGAAAGGTCGCCACATTTAAAAAAAAATAATAAATAAGAAATACATTTACAATTTGAAATATTATATAAACAAAATTATATATATGTTTTAGTGATTTTCTTAAATATTTCATTACTTTGTGTGAATTTTACCTGAGTTCACCGTTTACTTGAAAGTAAAAACCAAAGCTTATTCAGTTGTAATTCACTAGCTAGACTCATATTTCTTGTGAATCCCTTTGCAAAAGTTGTATCCTATTAATTTACCAATTTACCAAACTGTAAAAGTTACCTTTACCTCTTATCACATATCAATACTGTTCGGTTAACACAATTCCATTGACGTCACGAAGCAGGTACGTTTCTAGCAGACAGGACGGGAGCGGGGGTATGATTTTGCACTGTTTTATTAAAGTCTAATTTTCTTACTGTTCCATGAATGGATTCACCTAAATATACTAGGTATTGGCGCCAAGTGATGTATTACACACTGTACCATAATAATTAAACTTCGTTGAATTTGATTGGTCGAAATGATTGAAAAAGTGTGGTCTAATCGCAATAACATTACGGGAAATTTCCATTAGACTATAGAAGAACAATCGGAATAATCACAGTTACAATATTAATTACCGGAACTATAAGTAAAATACAAATAATTGAAAATAGCTAACACGCATGTTAGTTTGATGAATATCTCAATTTTCGTACGGGAAGTTACTATGAAACCCTGGGAGAACTTGACGATAGTTTTAATGAAGTTCTCTAACAGTATGAAGAAAATGGTAAGCAATTTAGGTTCCATTAGGAAGCATGCATGGGTATCGTTTCATGAAGCTCTACTACGAGTCTATAGCGCCCTCGAAGCGATAGTTTATACATGGGGATCGTACATTTCCGAGAGCTCTATGGTCTCTTAGTGGATAAGAGAGCTACCCAGGACAACTCAACTGGCTCAGAGTCCGCGCGGCAAGGCTAGTTACTGGGAGCGATCATAATCACAGTGATCATAGTGATTCTGTCGCGAGAGCGTGAACACATTGTTATGATGTACAAACTATCTGATGCATCAATATAGTAGTAAACATTAAAGTATATGCATTTTTTATTTTGTTATTGATCGATTTACAAATTACTTTGATACTCTTGCCCAATATTTGACCTGTGAAACCGCGGGTCGTGCCAGTCATCCTGTAAAGGGAAATGCGGAACAGGTACGGTGGAACAATAGATTTAACGTCATAATGGGCTATAACTGGACGTCTGTTAAAGAACAATCAGTCTCCAATAGACGGCAAAATGAGGAAACACAAATTCATCGCAGTGATTTGGAACCAGTTTGTTTCGCCGTGATAACATCACGGGAAATTTGCAATAGGAACCGTTTATCTCCTACCTGTTATGTAGGATGCTACAAACATGTTAGACCCTACAAAGGGAAATCTTAATGTAAACAGATGTAGCTAGAGCTTTTGTGCCCGAGGATAGATCTGATGCGACACCTTTAAAAACAGAGATGGTTGGTCAGTTCCTCCTATGCGTTTATTATTGCTGGCGAATGTGCCAGGCATGGAACTGACCCACATCTATATAGCTGTATCAAATTAGCCAAGTTGTCGGCCGGTCGAGAATATGATACTGTTACGTTGGTCACTGGAGATTTTTCATTCGACCTATGATCTGTTTGACACTAGGAGTTGACAGCTATTTATGTTGGATACAACAGCTCTTCATTAACAGTTGATTAACATTCTGAAACAATTGCCATGTGTTCGGGATATGTCCCCCAAAAGCGAATAGATAACTATGCTTTATTGAGGACCCGTGCCCTGAAACCTGACTGAATTATTTTCCAATTATGTACTACGATACTATATAAGAAATGATGTTAACTTAATGTTAACACTTTAACTAATAATAGTAGTTGTGCACAATATATGTGAAAGAAAGTAATCTGAATTTTACCCATATGACATGATTGTGATGTAGGCTATCTGTGCACTGCCGTGGCGACAATGCGTTGGATCAACTCTCACTGTATCTATTGATATTTATCCAACTTTTCCTCATTATTCATGGTAGATTCCACAAGTTGAGGATTAATTTCTTAAAATTCATATTACCGAAAACCTCATTACTTTCTCCGAAGTGGAAATGTACTTGCGGCCGCCATATAGTAAAATCAGTATCGATCAGTAGTGCTACACCGTGATGCGGTTCGGGGATCTAATTATATTTGGTCCCCCAGAACACTTTATTGCTCGACCAATCAAATTGTTAGAAATATCTTAAATGTGTTACAATGACTTATAAATAAGATATAAACACTGATATATAGAGGATATTTCATGTGTCTAGTGACGTGGGAAAGGAGATATTTTTACGAGTGGCGCAGCCACGAGTGAAAATATCGGTTTTCCTACGTCACGAGATGAGAGATACATGCTATTTCACTAGACACATGCAATATCCTATTTATAATATACTTTTATTATATAATTATCAACACACTTGTAAAGAAAACTATAAATTCTCTGGTAACATGACGTGTCACAATAGATCATCAAACGTTTTGAAATAAAATGGCGACCCTAACGACGAGCTAGCCTTTAATAGTTTTAACGACACATAGAAGTCACAACAGAATATATTCAATTAATCAACAAACCCAAACAACTGGTACAACTCTGAAACAATGTAAATGTTTAACGTGGTGTATCAAATTGATCAAACAATTATACGATGAACTGACGAAAGTGGCAGTTGACATCGTTGGTTCATTAGTACCGGAAAGTGTTCTCTTAATTTTAGTGATGATAACACTGTTCTCGTCACTGCAGTGACGATATCACTTTTCTCAGAGTGAGAAATCTCAGTCTTTCACTGCCAAATATATAATCAAAATAAATGTCTAAATATTATTGGAAATGGAAGGGGGGTCATCCGGACAGCCTTTATAAGGTTAGTGGGACCGGGGCAGATTTAGGACGACAATGACCTGGCAGGCTTAATTTTGAAGAACGTTTTTCCTAATATTTTCAACGATCTACTTGCCTTCCCCCAAAATGACTTGCCCCGGACAAGAGGACAACCGTTAATGCCTTGCCCTGCCCAGCAACAAAGAGATAAAGGATATTCATTTTGATGTCTATTTATAATTTTTTGACCACGTCCTTGAATTCACCTTGATGGGCATCTTAAAAATTACTAGCATTTTACTAAAATCAAATCAAACCAAAATATAAACTTATATAGCGCATACGCTGTTCAAAAGCGCTTATTTGTGTATGGGTCTACCGGTAACATCTAGTCGTACACTATTTGAAGGAAATATGCCCTGTTCCTAAAATGCTGTATCAATCCCTGGATCCCTTACTTGCGTCTCGACCTCTGGCGTTGTGAACGTCACCACAATTATAGCATGTGTTCCATCTGTATAGCCTAACCTGTGTGCAGCAAGAACGGCATGTTTCGCTGTTTGCGGCGATAGAATCAACAAGAAAACTGAAAAAGAGATATACAATCTGATATTTTCTTCGTCATACAAATGATAGAATTAAGGGATACAGTACGGTCTAATATAATGTATTAAAGTATAGTTTTGCCCTGAACTTATTGTTAAAGTACGAGGACACCTGCGTCCGAGTACTTTAACGTTATAATAATTCAGGGCAAAACTATAGTTTAATATACTATTATACATATAATTGATGAATTTTTAATGTAAGTTTATTTTTTCATATATATTTATAACTTCCAAATACGGCATAGTTACTGGTGGCATTAAACATATATACTTCGTGTTTTATTAACTATTAAAAATTAAAGAGTTAAATAAGGAAATATGCATATTTTTCGTTCCACGTCGCTTCGATTTCATTAGAAAATGTCAGCACTTGCGATTAGGAAGTCAAGTCAAGTTTATTCACTTTAACCACTCACAGTGGTATACAGCATATAATGTACATTTTGGTAAAAGAATAATAGATAATATATACTAGTCAAAAGATTAACAAGGCTAATTTGAGATGTTATTTATGTGCTATGTAATTTAACTTGGCCCGTGAACATCTAGGAAACAATGCACCTACACCTCTAGCCCTCTTTTGCACAGACCGTTTGCCTGGCCCACGGGCCGCCATTTTGCTGTGATCATACCAAGTACGGCATGACCATACGAGTACGGCCGTACAGGCCACAAGACAGTGTTATAACCCAGTTGAAGATCCGATCGCCTAAAGGAAGAGGCACCTTTCAAAACTACCCTATCGTGAGATATGTTTTTGATCAAATGTGGGCTGGACCTCCCGGCTGCTTTCAAAATGGAATGTTTAAATGACACGCTTGCAAATGTTGTAACGTTAGATTGGTTCGCTTACCTCTGGAACGCCTGTTTGCTTCCTTGAGTGACTTTTCCAGGTCCCGATAAGTGTAGCTTTCGGAGATAACCGTCACATTGTACATGATACTTGTTTCGTGATATATGGATGTAGGTACTACACTCAACTGCATGAAAACAACAATGTGTTTCCAGCAGTAGTATTTGAACAGTCCGCGTGCCGAATTCAGTATGTCACGGATGTATAGCGGGTGCATATAGGTACACGTTGGAAAATTGTTGCGAGTCGAGTACACATCACTGGTATACGCTATGATGGATGGGATATTCCATGCGTCGACCAATCTGCTGAAATCACCTGTTGAAATATATAAGTTGTTATGTATTTACCTGAATAAATAGTGTAATTTCAAATGCAAACAGTTTATTTCCATTGATAAAGGTATACATCGAAGCACTATTAGCATCCATCATTTACGGCTGCTGAAACTACCTGAATGCGTGCGCAGATTTCGACAAGAGCCTTCCATTTCGGACTCCACCAAACAAGACATTTCTTCTTTGCCGTCGAGTTTCAACGATTTCGTTTATATTTGAGGTCGTTAATATGCAGTGATAAATAAGACAAATGGTCGATTTTAATGATCATGCTAAAATGTATATGAATACAATGTATTTTCTCCGAAGTGCATGCGAATTTTGTGAACGTCGTAGAAACATTAATAGTCCGGAGGCTTAGCAAAATTTCCTTGCACATTTTGTTACAAGCGTGAAAGTTGGCACGTAGTTTCTATACCCCATTCCATATTCCATAAGCTACGAGTCGAAAAACAACGGCAGATGTGTTGGTATGTGTTCAAGACCTAGTATTACATCATGACACATTCACACACATAGGATGGACAAATCATCATCATTCCTTATGGTGATACTACCTGCAGACCCTATTGAAGTTGATGAAAGTTGATTGGTGTAGTATCTCCATCCTCCCTATGAACCAATAGGACTGATGGATTGTTTTGTTATGGTTTTAGTTTTCTTTTATAAAAGGTTTTACAGCCGTTTTCCAGAATCTTTCACTTATACACGATGGGATGGACTACTGGCATACGTTCAGGAATAGATGGATGAAGCTGAACAAGGCGGGAACGAGATTCTCATCAGGACTGCGCATATATTGCTGTTCTGTCATTAGCACTCGTATGGTCAAAACAATTTGTTGAGAGTCTATATATTGACTTTTGGTATTGACACCACCTTCCATTATCTTGAGACAACCATGGGTCAAGCATTTGGTATACTAGGGCACTGTTTGCATTCAATCCTGATTTGGTATGATGCAACATCTTAACTTGCATGAAAAGGAAAACATACAACCCGATCTGCATGGGCCATGGAATGTCTTCAAAGACTATAGCTGATAAGATAACGTTAGAGACTATCCTGAATATTCTTCCCACAATTTAAATACAAGTATTAGTATTGCAGCACCTTATGTGCCGGGTGGGTGGTAGCGCAGTGGTAGAACGTTGGACTTCGGAGCAAAGGTTCCAGGTTCAAATCCCGCCCCGGGGGCATGGCATCAATGTTCGCGAGAGTTACCTTTCTAACGCGATATTGATAAAATGCGCTGTCTGTAGAGGGGCAATGCAGTTATCATCCTTGGTCTTGTCAGTACCAGCCGGTGCTCGCAGGTTTACTGTAACACTCAGCGCTACGGATGTTGCGGGTTTACTGCAACATTCAGCGCTACGGATGTTGCGGGTTTCCTCCTGCCCCAAACTGATAAGTCGTGATATAAGTGAAAGAATCTTGAAAGCGACTCTATACCCCATTTAAAAACAAAAACAAAAAACAACCTTATTTGCCAAGTCTAACGGAGCTTTGGTGACCTTCGGAGAAGTCCAGTGTATAGCAGGTGAAACATGGTGACTCAACTATCTGCTAGGAATGTCTAATTGCTAGGTAAGTTGAATTATTATACAAACACACACGCAGTATCATCGTGTAACACTACAATCCAGTAGTGTGCAAATGCATTTGTGCAGACTCGAGTCGCACATTATTTCATCTGTTACTATATCTGAGACTATATGACATATGTATCCACCAGCATGTGAAATTATAATTCAATGGTCAGTAGTATATTAGATAATTGCTGCACGATTAGATATAGACGTACGTACGTACGTACGCGCGCGCGTGTGTGTGTGTGTGTGTGTGTGTGTGTGTGTGTGTGTGCGCGCGCGTGTGTGTGTGACGCTATTTCTAATTAGATGCGCCGGGAGACGAAGGCTTTGAGGGGGCGATTCTATTTCGTGACACCGGTACTCCTGTCTTATTCTCACAAGGCTTATCCTCCGTTTCCTTCGTTGCCCAAACGGTCACAGGTCCTGAACCACGGGTGATAGGAATCCAGAGAGCTTCACAGTGATTGCAGCAGCTGTCGGCAAATAGTCCCTCTGTTACAAGTGTTATCCAGCGGGTCTTCACTTGCGCCTCGTCGCCTTCGAGTGGACATGCACCTGTGTACCCTGCTTCCCAATTACTCGTTAGAGCAACGTTCGGCAAAGTCCGGTATCGTACGGCAGACATTTGTTCCCTGATACAAGACAAATTACTACTCTGTGTGCGTGCATATGTGTGTGTGTGTGTGTGTGTGTGTGTGTGTGTGTGTGGTGTATGTGTGTGTGTGTGTGTGTGTATTTACTTATTTGACAGTCGCCTTCCAGCATAGCTGATTTCGGCAGACTCGTGCCAGATTGGATAT